>JASUUH010000103.1:0-221119 GCA_030449925.1 Citropsis articulata | reverse complement strand
GGTATGTCTTCTTGTTTTTAGGGCAGACTTGACCTGACCGTAGCCTCCCAGGCACGAGGACCCTCCAGACTGTACCCATTCCAAATGATCGGAGGTAAACCCCCTCCCAAACCCGTGGACCAGGCTGTAACCCCGCCGGCCTCGTGACTATTTCCGCTGCTCGCGCTGGGTGGTATTCTTCACCCTTTATTTTAAGGGGCAGGCTTGATCGTAGCCTCCTTGGGCACATGAGGACCCTCGAAAAGGCTGTGCCATTTCCGGCGGGCCCCAACTTCCATCCCCAACCCACGCGGACCAAAGGCTCTAGGCCACCGGCCTCGGCGACTATTTCATGCGCTGCGCCGCTTGACATTTCTTGCCATTTTAGGGCAGGCTTCTGACCGTAGCCTCCCACTGGGCACACGAGGACCCTCGTAAAGACTGTACCCATTTCCGACGACCAGAGCCCCCGAAACCCGCTCCCCAATCCCCGCGGACCAAAGGCTATAGCCCACCGGCCTCAGCGACTATTTCCCGTGCTGCGCCGCTGGGCATTTCTTGCCATTTTAGGGCAGGCCTCTGACCGTAGCCTCCCACTGGGCACACGAGGACCCTTGAAAAGACTGTACCCATTTCCGACGAGCCCCGGCGCCTCCCGGCCCAGCGGACCAGGCTATAGCCCCGGCCTCGGCGACTATTTCCGCGGCCTTCTGGGTATTTCTTGCCATTTAAGCGGGATGAGAATAGCCTCCCCTTTGGGCACCCGAGCACCCTCGAAAACTGTGCCATTTTTCGTGACCGAGCCTCTAAACCTCGACCCCAGCGGACCAAAGGCTATAGCCCACGGCCTCGGTGACTATTTCAGCTGCGCTGTTGGGCATTTCTTGCCATTTTAGGGCAGGCTTCCTAGCGTGGCCTGCCCAGGGCACTGCGAGGACCCTCGAAAGACCGTGCCATTTCTGGCGACGGGCCCCGAAACCCTCCCCGGCCAGCGGACAAAGGCTGCCACCGGCCTCAGTGACTATTTCCCGTGCTGCGCCGCTGGGCATTTCTTGCCATTTTAGGGCAGGCCTCTGCCGTAGCCTCCCACTGGGCACACGAGGACCCTCGAAAAGACTGTACCCATTTTCAACGACCAGAGCCCCCGAAACCCCCTCCCCAACCCCCGCGGACCAAAGGCTATAGCCCACCGGCCTCGGTGACTATTTCCCGCGCTGCACAGCTGGGCATTTCTTGTCATTTTAGGGCAGCCCTCTGACCGTAGCCTCCCACTGGGCACACGAGGACCCTCGAAAAGACTGTAACCATTTCGGACGCTTGAGCCCAGAACTCCCTCCCCAACCCCCAGCGGACCAGGCTATGGCCCACGGCCTCGGCGACTATTTCAAGCGCCCGGCGCGCTGGGCATGTCTTGCCATTTTAGGGCAGGCTTCTGACCGTAGCCTCCCCAGGCACCGAGCACCCTCGAAAGGCCTGCCCATTTCGTGACCCGGGCCCGAACACCTTCCCAGCCCCCCGGACCAAAGGCTATAGCCACGGCCTCGGCGACTATTTGACCGCTGCGCGCTGGGCATGTCTTGGCATTTAAAGCGGGCTTCTGCCCGTAGCCTCTCTGGCGCAAGGCCCCTCGAAAAGACTGTACCCATTTCCGACGACCAGAGCCCCTAAACCCCCTCCCCAACCCCCGCGGACCAATGGCTATAGCCCACCGGCCTCGGTGACTATTTCTCGCGCTGCGCCGCTGAGTATTTCTTGCATTTTAAAGCAGGATTCTGACCATAGCCTCCCGCTGGTCACACGAGGACCCTCGAAAAGACTGTACCCAATTTCGTGACGAGCCTCAGCCCCTCCCAACCCCGGCGGACCAGGCTATAGCCGCAGCCTCGGTGACTATTTCCAGCGCTGCGCTTCTGAGCATTTCTTGCCATTTAGGGCAGGCTTACGTCCGTAGCCTCCCCTTTCGGCACCGAGGACCCTCGAAAAGACTGTACCCATTTTCGTGACTAGAGCCCCTAAACCGCCTCCCCGGCCCAGCGGACCAGTGGCCCACGGCCTCGGTGACTATTTCACGTCTTTGCTTGGCTGAGCATTTTGCCATTTAGGGCGGGGCCTCGGACGTAGCCTCCCCAGGGACATGAGGACCCTCGAAAGACTGTACCCATTTCCCGACCAGGCCCGAGCCCCATCCCAACCCCAGCGGACCAAAGGCTATAGCCCACCGGCCTCGGTGACTATTTCCAGCTGCGCGGTGGGCATTCTTGCCATTTTAGGCGGGCAGGCACAGGCGTAGCCTCCACTGGGCAACGAGGACCCTCGAAAGACCGTACCCATTTCGGCGACCAGGCCCGAAACCCCTTCCCAGCCCCCACGGACCGAGGCTATAGCCCACGGCCTCGGTGACTATTTCACCTTGTTGCGGCTGGGCATTTCCTGTCATTTTAGGGCAGGCCTCTGACCGTAGCCTCCCACGGGGCACGAGGACCCTCGAAAAGGCTGTACCCATTTAAGCGCCCTCCCAACCCCGCGCTGAGGCTATGACGGCCTCGGCGGCTATTTCCACAGCAGCTGCGCGCTGGACATTCTTGCCATTTTATGGCAGGCTTCTTAACCGTAATCTCCAGCTGGGCTGCGAGGACCCTCGTAAAGGCATACCCATTTCCGATGGCGGGCCGAAACCCCCTTACTAACCCCTGCGGACCAAAGGCTATACCCACCGGCCGCGGTGACTATTTCCCATGCTGCGGCTGGGCATTTCTTGCCATTTTAGGGCGGGCCTCGGCCGTAGCCTCCCACTAGGCACCGAGGACCCTCAGCCTGTACCCATTTCCGAGCGCGAGCCCCGAGCGCCCTCCCGGCCCCAGCGGACCAAAGGCTATAGCCAACGGGCCTCTGCGACTATTTCGTGAACTGCGCCGCTGGGCATTTCTTGACATTTTGGGCAGGCTTGACCGTAGCCTCCCACCAGGCACGGACCCTCGAAAAGACTGTACCCATTTCCGGCCCAGGCCCCGACGCCCCTCGCCAACCCGCGCGGACCAATGGCTATAGCCCACGGCCTCGGCGCCCTATTTCACGCGCTGCGCGCTGGGCGTATCTTGGCATTTTAAAGGCGGGGCTTCGGCCGTAGCCTCTCTGAGCCGCAAGGACCCTCGAAAAATGTACCCATTTCGAAGACGAGCCCTAAACCCCCTCCCCAGCGGACCAAGGCTATAGCCCACCGGCCTCGGAGACTATTTCTCGCGCTGCGCCGTGGGTATTTCTTGCCATTGTAAGCGGGATTATGACCGTAGCCTCCCATTAGGCAGCTGCGAGGACCCTCGAAAAGACTGTACCCATTTTGTGACGGGCATCCTAAACCCCTCCACGGCCCCCGGACCAAAGGCTGTGCAGCCGCGCTGGCCTCGGTGACTATTTCAGCTGCGCCGCTGGGCATTTCTTGCCATTTTAGGGCAGGCTTCTATCCGTAGCCTCCCACTCGGCATACGAGGACCCTCGAAAAGCTATGTACCCATTTTCGGCGACGAGCCCCTAAACCCCTCCCAACCCCGCGGACCCGAGGCTAGCCCACCGGCCTCGGTGACTATTTCACGTCTTTGCGCTTGTTGGGCATTTTTGCCATTTTAGGGCAGGCCCTCGACCGTAGCCTCCCCGGGGACATGAGGACCCTCGAAAAAGACTGTACCCATTTCCGGCGAGAACCCCGAAACCCCTCCCAGCCCAGCGGACCAAAGGCTATAGCCCACCGGCCTCGGTGACTATTTCCATGCTGTGCAGCTGGGTATTTCTTGCCATTTAGGGCAGCCCCTCTGACCGTAGCCTCCACCCAGGCACGAGGACCCTCGAAAAAACTGTAGCCATTTGGACGGCAGGCCCCAGAACTCCCCGACCCCAGCGGACCCAGGCTGTATGGCCCGACTCGGCGACTATTTCACCAGCGGCACGCTGGGCATGTCTTGCCATTTAGGGCGAGCTTGACCAGCCAGCCTCCCACCCAGGCACCACGAGGACCTCGAAAAGACCGTACCCATTTCGGACCGAGCCCCGAAACATCTTCAACTTGCGGACCAAAGGCTATAGCCCACCGGCCTCGGCGAATATTGTAATGCGCTTCTGTGCCGCTGGGCATTTCTTGCCATTTTGAGCGGCTTCTGGCGTAGCCTCCCAGCGGGCAGGGAGGACCCTCGAAAGACCTTACCCATTTCGTGACGGGCCCGGAAACCCCTCCCAGCCCCGGCGGACCAAGGCTATAGCCCAGCGGCCTCGGTGACTATTTCCGCAGCTGCGCGCCTGAGCATTTCTTGTCATTTAGGGCAGGCCTCGACCGTAACCTCCCACCAGGGGCACCACGAGGACCCTCGAAAAGACTGTACCATTTCCGGCGCCTCCCAACCACGCACCAAGGCTGGCCTGATTCCGGCTGACTATTTCACGCGCTGCGACGCTTGGCCATTCTTGCCATTTTATGGCAGGCGTCAAACCGTAATCTCCCCGCAGGCTACGAGGACCCTCGTAAACTGTACCCATTTCCGGCGAAACCCGGCCCCGAAGCCCCTTCCTGGCCCTGCGGACCAAAGGCTATACCACCCACGGCCTCGGTGACTATTTCCCGTGCTTTAGCGCTGGGCATTTCTTGCCATTTTACGGCAGGCCTCTGACCGTAGCCTCCCACTGGGCACACGAGGACCCTCGAAAAGCCTGTACCCATTTCCGACGCCCAGAGCCCCCGAACGCCCTTCCCCAACCCCCGCGGACCAAAGGCTATAGCCTACCGGCCTCGGCGACTATTTCACGCGGTGCGCCGCTGGGCATGTCTTGCCATTTTGGCGGGCTTGACCGCCTTCTCCAGCTGGGCACACGAGGACCCTCGGAGCTACCCATTTCCGGCGAGCCCCGAACGCCCCTCGCCAACCCCCGCGGACCAAAAGCTATAGCCCACCGGCCTCGGCGACTATTTCTCGCGCTGCGCCGCTGGGTATTTCTTGCCATTTTAAAGCAGGATTCTGACCATAGCCTCCCACTGGGCTCACGAGGACCCTCGAAAAGACTGTACCCATTTTCGACGACCAGAGCCTCCTAAACCCCCTCCCCAACCCCCGCGGACCAAAGGCTATAGCCCACTCGCCTCGGTGACTATTTCCCGCGCTGCGCCCTTTGGGCATTCTTTGCCATTTAGGGCGGGCTTCTGTCCGTAACCTCCGCTCGGCTGCGAGGACCCTAGAAAAGACTGTACGCATTTTCGACGACCACAGCCCACTAAACCCCCTCCCCAACCCCCGCGGACCAAAGGCTATAGCCCACCGGCCTCGGTGACTATTTCACGTGCTGCGCGGCCCAGGCATTTTTGCCATTTTTAAGGGCAGGCCTCGGCCGTAACCTCCCAGCAGGCACGAGGACCCTCAAAGACCGTACCCATTTACGGCGACCCGAGCCGAGCCTCCTCCCCAGCGGACCAAAGGCTATATCCCACCGGCCTGGGTGAATATTTCACCTTGACTGCGCCTGGGCATTTCTTGTGATTTTAGGCGAGGCCTCATTGCCGTAGCCTCCCGGGGCACACGAGGACCCTCGAAAGGCATGCCCATTTCCGGCCCAGGCCCCGAAACCCCCTTCCTAACCCTGCGGACCAAGGCTATACCCACGGCCTCGGTGACTATTTCCCGTGCTGCAGCTGGGCATTTCTTGCCATTTAGGGCAGGCCACTGAAGGTAGCCTCCTACGGGCATCGAGGACCCTCGAAAGACTGCCCATTTCGACACAGGCCCCAAATGCCTCCCCGACTCCACGAGGCCCAGGCTATAGCCCACCGGCCTCGGTGACTATTTCACGCGCTGCGCCGCTGGACATTTCTTGCCATTTTAGGGCAGGCTTCTGACTGTAGCCTCCTACTGGGCACACGAGGACCCTCGTAAAGACTGTACCCATTTCCCACTCGCCTCGGTGACTATTTCACGCGCTGCGCCGCTGGGCATTTCTTGCCATTTTAGGGCAGGCTTCTGTCCGTAGCCTCCCACTCGGCACACGAGGACCCTCGAAAAATGCCCATTTCCGGCGAGCCCTGGCCTCCCCAACCCCCGTGGACCAAAGGCTATAGCCCACCGGCCTCGGCGACTATTTCACGCGCTGCGCGCTGGGTATTTCTTGCTATTTTAGGGTAGGCTTCTGATCGTAGCCTCCCACTGGGCACACGAGGACCCTCGTAAAGACTGTACCCATTTCCGACGACCAGAGCCCCCGAAACCCGCTCCCCAATCCCCGCGGAGCAAAGGCTATAGCCCACCGGCCTCAGTGACTATTTCCCGTGCTGCGCCGATGGGCATTTCTTGCCATTTTAGGGCAGGCCTCTGACCGTAGCCTCCCACGGGACACACGAGGACCCTCGAAAAGACTGTACCCATTTCCGGCCTCCCAACCCCGGACCAAAGGCTATAGCCACGGCCTCGGCGACTATTTCAGCAGCTGCGCGCTGGGCATTTTGCCATTTAGGGCAGGCCTGAGCGTAGCCTCCCCTTTGCGGGCGCGAGGACCCTCGAAAGACTGTACCCATTTCCGACACCCAGGCCCCGACGCCTCCCCAGTCCCGAGGGCCAAGGCTATAGCCCACGGCCCGGCGAATATATCACTTGCTGCGCGCTGGGCATTCTTGCCGCTTTTGGGCGGAGCTTCTGACCGTAGACTCCCAGGCACCGAGGACCCTCGAAAGGCCGTACCATTTCTGATGACGAGCCCCTAAACCCCCTCCCCCACCCCCCCGGACCAAAGGCAATAGCCCCCCCGCCACGGGGACTATTTAAACCGCGGCCCCGCGTGGCATTTCTTTCCATTTTAGGGCCGGCTTATGACCGTAGCCACCCACGGGCACCACAAGGACCCTCGAAAAGACTGAACCCATTTCGGCGCCTCGGACCCCGCGGACCAAAGGCTATAGCCCGGCCTCGGCGACTATTTCACCTTTCTGCGCCGCTGGGCATTTCTTGCCATTTAGGGCAGGCCACTGAGTAGCCTCCCTGGGCAGCGCGAGGACCCTTGAAAAGACTGTACCCATTTCCGACACGAGGCCCCGAACACCCTACCCGGCTCCGAGGCCGAGGCTAGCCAGCCCACCTCGGCCTCGGCGACTATATCGCTGCGCGCTGGACATTTGTTTCCATTTTAGGGCAGGCTTCTGACAGTAGCCTCCACTGGGCACTGAGGACCCTCGTAAAGCCCATTTGACGGGCCAAAACCCCCTCCCCACCGCCCGCGCACCAAAGGCTATAGCCCAACGGCCTCGGTGACTATTTCGCGCGCTGCGCCGCTGGGCATTTCTTGCCATTTAAGGGCAGGCCTCTGACCTTAGCCTCCCCAACGCCACATGAGGACCCTTGAAAAGGCCACCCATTTCCGGCGCGAGACCCCGAGCGCCCCACCCAGCGGACCAAAGGCTATAGCCCACGGCCTCGGCGGCTATTTCGCAGCTGCGCGCTGGGCATGTCTTGCTATTTTAGGGCAGGCTTCTGACGTAAGCCTCCACAGGCTGCGAGGACCCTCGAAAAGGCATGCCATTTCCGGCACGGGCCCCGAAACCCCCTCCCGGCCCCGTGGACCCAGGCTATAGCCCACCTCGGCGACTATTTCCTGCGCTGCGGCGCTGGGTATTCTTGCTATTTTAGGCGGGCTTCTGATCGTAGCCTCCATGAGCACATGAGGACCCTCGAAAAGACTGTACCCATTTCCGGCTTGAGCCCCAGAACTTCCTCCCAGACCCAGGCGGACCAAGGCTCTACGGCCTCGGCGACTATTTCATTCGCTGCGCCGCTTGACATTTCTAGCCATATTAGGGAAGGCTTCTGACCAGTAGCCTCCCACCCAGGCACACGAGGACCCTCGTAAAAGGCATACCCATTTACGATGACGAGCCCGAAATTCCCTCCCAGTCCCGCGGACCAAAGCTATAGCCCACGGCCTCCGTGACTATTTCCCGAGCTGCGCCGCGGGCAATTCATGCCAATTTAGGGCAGGCCTCGGCCGTAGCCTCACTTTGGGTACCACGAGGACCCTCGAAAAGGCTGTACCCATTTCCAGGCGAGCCCCGACGCCTCCCAACCCCAGCGGACCAAAGGCTGTGCCCACGGCCTCGGCGACTATTTCACAGCTGCGCTGGGTATTTCTTCCCATTTTAAGCGAGATTCGAGAATAGCCTCCCCTGGGTACAGGGACCCTCGAAAAACTGTGCCATTTTAAATGACGAGCCTCCTAAACCCCTCCCGGCCCCAGCGGACCAGGCTATAGCCCACGGCCTCGGTGACTATTTCCAGCTGCGCGCTGGGCATCTTTGCCATTTAGGCGGGCCTCTCACGTAGCCTCCCACTTTGGGGACATGAGGGACCGTCGAAAGACTGTACCCATTTCGGCGGCCGAGGCCCCGAGCCCCTACCCCCCCAGGGGACCAAAGGCTATAGCCCACCGGCCTCGGCGACTATTCCTGCAGCTGTGCGGCTGGGTATTTCTTGCCATTTTAAAAGCGAGATTCGACCGTAGCCTGCTTTGGGCTACGAGGACCCTCGAAAGACTGTACCCATTTTGTGACGAACCTCCTAATCCCCTCCCAGCCCCCCGGACCAGGCTATAGCCCGCACGGCCTCGGTGGCTATTTCCAGCGCTGCGCTCAGCATTTCTTGCCATTTTAGGGCAGGCTTCTAACGTAGCCTGCCACTGGGCTGAGACCCTCGAAAGACCGTGCCATTTCGGCGGCCAGGCCCCGAAACCCCCTCCCCAACCCCCGCGGACAAAAGGCTATAGCCCACCGGCCTCAGTGACTATTTCCCGTGCTGCGCCGCTGGGCATTTCTTGCCATTTTAGGGCAGGCCTCTGCCGTAGCCTCCTGCCCAGGCACCAGGACCCTCGAAAAGGCTGTACCCATTTCAGCGACCGGGCCGAGCCCGTCCCCAACCCCCGCGGACCAAAGGCTATAGCCCACCGGCCTCGGTGACTATTTCCTGCGCTGCGCAGCTGGGCATTTCTTGCCATTTTAGGGCAGCCCTCTGACCGTAGCCTCCCACTGGGCACACGAGGACCCTCGAAAAGACTGTACCCATTTCTGCCGACCAGAGCCCCCGAAACATCTTCCCTAACCCCCGCGGACCAAAGGCTATAGCCCACCGGCCTCGGCGACTATTTGACGCGCTACGCCGCTGGGCATTTCTTGCCATTTTAGGGCAGGCTTCTGGCCGTAGCCTCCCACTGGGCACAGGAGGACCCTCGAAAAGACCTTACCCATTTCTGACAACCAGAACCCCCGAAACCCCCTCACCAACCCCCGCGGACCAAAGGCTATAGCCCACCGGCCTCGGTGACTATTTCACGCGCTACGCCGCTGGGCATTTCTTGTCATTTTAGGGCAGGCCTCTCACCGTAGCCTCCCACGGGGCACACGAGGACCCTCGAAAAGACTGTACCCATTTCCGACGCTCCTCCCCAACCCCCACACACCAAAGGCTATAGCCCACCGGCCTCGGCAACTATTTCACCCAGCAGCTGCGCGCTGGACATTTCTTGCCATTTTAGGGCAGGCTTCTAACCGTAATCTCCACTGGGCACCGAGGACCCTCGTAAAGACTATGCCATTTCCGGCGGGCCCCGAACCCCCCTCCCCAACCAAAGCGGACCAAAGGCTATACCCACCGGCCTCAGTGACGATTTACCGTGTTGCGCCGCTGAGCATTTCTTGGCATTTTAGGGCAGGCCTTTGACCGAAGCCTCCCACTGGGCTGCAGGTCCTCAGCCTGTACCCATTTCCGACGCCCAGAGCCCCCGAACACCCCTCCCCAACCCCCGCGGACCAAAGGCTATAGCCTACCGGCCTCGGTGACTATTTTACGCGCTGTGCCGCTGGGCATGTCTTGCCATTTTAGGGCAGGCTTCGGCCGCGCCTCCAGGCACAGCGACCCTCGAAAAGGCATGTACCCATTTCGGCGGACGAGCCCCTGAAACACCTTCCCCAACCCCCGCGGACCAATGGCTATAGCCCACCGGCCTCCGTGACTATTTGACGCGCTGCGCCGCTGGGCATTTCTTGTCATTTTAGGGCAGGCCTCTGACCGTAGCCTCCCACGGGGCACACGAGGACCCTCGAAAAGACTGTATCCATTTCCGACGCCCCTCCCCAACCCCCGCGGACCAAAGCCTATAGCCCACCGGCCTCGGCGACTATTTCACGCGCTGCGCCGCTGGGCATTTCTTGCCATTTTAGGGCAGGCCCTGACCGTAGCCTCCCACTGGGCACGCGAGGACCCTCGAAAAGGCATACCCATTTCCGACAGGCCCCGACGCCTCCCGACCCCGAGGGCCAAAGTCTATAGCCCACCGGCCTCGGCGACTATTTCACGCGCTGCGCCGCTGGACATTTCTTGCCATTTTAGGGCAGGCTTCTAACCGTAATCTCCCACTGGGCACACGAGGACCCTCGTAAAGACTGTACCCATTTCCGACGGCCAGAGCCCCCGAAACCCCCTCCCTAACCCCTGCGGACCAAAGGCTATACCCACCGGCCTCAGTGTCTATTTCCCGTGCTGCGGCGCTGGGCATTTCTTCCCATTTTAGGGCAGGCCTCTGACCGTAGCCTCCCACGGGGCACACGAGGACCCTCGAAAAGAGCATGTATCAATTCGCGCCCTCGCCAACCCCCATGGACCAAGGCTATAGCCCACGGCCTCGGCGACTATTTCCGCAGCTGCGCTGGGCATTTCTTGCCATTTAGGGCGGGCTTCGGCGTAGCCTCACCCAGCTGCACGGCCCTCGAAAAGACTGTACATATTTCCGGCAGGCCCCGAAACCCCTCCCCGGCCCCGTGGACCCAAAGGCTGTGCCCACGGCCTCGGCGACTATTTCACCTGTGCTGCGCATTTCTTGTTATTTTAGGGCAGGCCTCTGCGTAGCCTCCACAGGGCACACGAGACCCTCGAAAGACCGTGCCATTTCCGTTCACAGGCCCGAAACCCCTCCCGGCCCCCGGACCAAGGCTATAGCCCACTGCCTCTGCGACTATTTCACGAGCGGCGCCGCTGGGCATTTCTTGCCATTTTAGGCGGGCCTCTGGCCCGTAGCCTCAGCTGGGCACACGAGGACCATTGAAAATGCCATTTTGGCGCCCCTACAACCCCGCGGACTAAAGGCTATAGCCCACGGCCTCGGCGACTATTTCACCGCGTAACGCAGCTGGGCATTTCTTGCCATTTAGGGCAGGCTTCTGATCGTAGCCTCCCAGGCACCACGAGGAACCTTGAAAAGGCGTACCCATTTCCAGCCGAGCCCCGAACTGCCATCATCAACCCCCGCGGACCAAAGGCTATAGCCCACCGGCCTCGGTGACCATTTCTTGTTGTTATAGCGCGGGCTTCTCGCCGTAGCCTCCCGGGCTGCGAGGACCCTCGAAAAGACTTTATCCATTTCTGATGCCGGGCCCCGGAACCTCCCTCCCGACCCAGCGGACCCAGGCTATAGCCCACCGGCCTCGGTGACCATTTCACCAGCGCTCGCGCGCTGGGCATTTCTTGCCATTTAGGCGGGCCTCGACCGTAGCCTCCCAGGCACGAGGACACTCGAAAAGACTGTACCCATTTCGACAGCGGGCCCCGAAAACTCCCGGCCCCAGCGGACCAGGCTATAGCCCACCGGCCTCGGTGACTATTTCCAGCTGCGCGCTGGGCATTTGTTGCCATTTTAGGGCAGGCCTATACCGTAGCCTACCACAGGGCACGAGGACCCTCGAAAAGGCTGTACCCATTTCCGATGCCTCTCCAGCCCCGCGGACCAAGGCTATAGCCCGCGGCCTCGGCGACTATTTCACAGCTGCGCCTGGGCATTTCTTGTCATTTTAGGGGCAGGCCTGACCGTAGCCTCCCACTGGGCACGAGGACCCTCGAAAGGCATGCCATTTCGGCGCGAGCCCCAGAACCTCCTTCCAGCCCCAGCGGACCCAGGCTATAGCCCACCGGCCTCGGTGACCATTTCACTTGCGCTGCGCGCTGGGCATTTCTTGCCATTTTAAGCGCGGGCCTCTGACGTAACCTCCCACTTTGGGTACGAGGACACTCGAAAGGTACCCATTTCCGACGCAGTCCCCGAACCCCCTCCCGACCCCCCGGACCAGGCTATAGCCCACGGACTCGGTGACTATTTCATCTTGCGCGCTGGGTATTTCTTGCCATTTTAGGGTGAGCCTCTGACGTAACCTCCCACTTTGGGTACGAGGACACTCGAAAGACTGGACCCATTTCGGCGACCGAGGCCCCGAGCCTCCCAGCCCCAGCGGACCAAGGCTATAGCCACCGGCCTCGGCGACTATTTCCAGCGCTGCGCGCTGGACATTTCTTGCCATTTTTAGAAGCTTCTGACAGTAGCCTCCCACCCAGGCTACGAGGACCCTCGAAAAAGGCTGGACCCATTTCGGCCTTACGAGCCCCGAACACGCTCCCAGCCCCCACGGACCAAGGCTATAGCCCACCGGCCTCGGCGACTATTTCCGCAGCGCTGCGCGCTGGACATTTCTTGCCATTTTAGGGAAGCTTCTGACCGTAGCCTCACTGGGCACGAGGACCCTCGAAAAGGCTGGACCCATTTCGGCGGCAGGCCCGAAACCCCTCCCAACCCCAGCGGACCAAGGCTATAGCCCAGCAGCCTCGGCGACTATTTCACGGCTGCGCTGGGCATGTCTTGCCATTTAGGGAGCTTGACCGTAGCCTCCCAGCCACCGAGACCCTCAAAAACGTGCCATTTCCGATGCGAGCCCCGAACTTCCCTCCCAGCCCCAGCGGACCAAAGGCTATAGCCCACCAGCCTCGGCGACTATTTCCGCAACTGCGCGCTGGACATTTCTTGGCATTTTAGGGGCGGGCTTGACCTTAGCCTCCCAGCCCAGGCACGAGGACCCTCGTAAAGGCTGGACCCATTTCGACGAGCCCGAAACCCCTCAACCCCGCGGACCAAGGCTATAGCCCACCGGCCTCGGTGACTATTTCCCTGCTGCGCCAGCAGGCATTTCTTGCCATTTAAGCGAGCCTCTGACCGTAGACTCCCACTGGGTACACGAGGACCCTCGTAAAGACTGTAACCATTTCCGACTACCAGAGCCCCCGAAACCCCCTCCCAACCCCCGCGGACCAAAGGCTATAGCCCACCGGCCTCAGTGAGTATTTCCCGTGCTGCGCCGCTGGGCATTTCTTGCCATTTTAGGGCAGGCTTCTGACCATAGCCTCTCACTAGGCACCACGAGACCCTCTAGGACTGTACCCATTTTCGCGACGAGCCTCTAAACCCCTCCCCAACCCCAGCGGACCAGGCTATAGCCCACCGGCCTCGGTGACCATTTCAGCTGCGCGCTGGACATTTCTTGCCATTTTAGGGCGGGGCCTCTGGCCAGCCTCCTTTGGGCGCAAGGACCCTCGGAAGGCGCCCATTTCCGACGACTAGAGCCCCTAAACCACTTCCCCAACACCCGCGGACCAAAGGCTATAGCCCACCGGCCTCGGTGACTATTTCACGCGCTGCGCCGCTGGGTATTTCTTGCCATTTTAAAGCAAGATTCTGACCATAGCCTCCCACTGGGCACACGAGGACCCTCGAAAAGACTGTACCCATTTTGGAAGACATGAGCCTCCTAAACCCCCTCCCCAACCCCCGCGGACCTAAGGCTATGGGCCACCGGCCTCAGTGACTATTTCCCGCGCTACGCCGCTGGGCATTTCTTGCCATTTAGGAAGGCTTGACCGTAGCCTCAGCCCAGGCACGAGGACCCTCGAAAAGACTGCCATTTCCGACGCCCAGAGCCCCAGAACTTCCCTCCCCAACCCCCGCGGACCAAAGGCTATAGCCCACCGGCCTCGGCGACTATTTGAAGCGCTGCGCCGCTAGACATTTCTTGCCATTTAAAGGCAGGCTTCTGACCGTAGCCTCCCACTGGCCACACGAGTACCCTCGTAAAGACTGTACCCATTTTCGATGACCGGAGCCCCCGAAACCCCCTCCCCAACCCCCGCGGACCAAAGGCTATAGGCCACCGGCCTCAGTGACTATTTCCCGCGCTGCGCCGCTGGGCATTTCTTGCCATTTTAGGAAAGCCTCTGACCGTAGCCTCTCACTGGGCACACGAGGACCCTCGAAAAGACTGTACCCATTTCCGACGCCTAGAGCCCCAGAACTTCCCTCCCCAACCCCCGCGGACCCAAGGCTATAGCCCACCGGCCTCGGTGACCATTTCACGCTGCGCCGCTGGACATTTCTTGCCATTTTAAGCGCGGGCCTCGACCGTAGCCTCCCAGGGTACGAGGACCCTCGAAAAGGCATGCCCATTTCCGATGACGAGCCCCAGGCCCCTCCCCGGCCCCGGCTGGGCATGTCTTGCCATTTTAGGGCAGGCTTGACCGTAGCCTTCCAGGCACCACGAGGACCCTCGAAAAGACTGTACCCATTTCCGGCGGCGAACCCGAAACCCTCCCAGCCCGTGGACCAAGGCTATAGCCCACCGGCCTCGGCGACTATTTCACGCTGCGCTGGGCATTCACAGCTATTTTAGGGCGGACTTCTGATCGTAGCCTCCCCGGCCACGAGGACCCTCGAAAAGGCATGCCCATTTCGGCCCAGGCCCCGACGCCCTCCCCCCCCGGACCCATAGCCCACCGGCCTCGGCGACTATTTCCGCAGCGCGCGCTTGGATTCTTGCCATTTAAGGGCGGGCTTCTGGCCGTAGCCTCCCACTAGCTACGAGGACCCTCGTAAAACTGTACCATTTTCGATGGCGGGCCCGAAACCCCTCCCGGCCCCCGGACCAAGGCTATAGGCCACCGGCCTCGATGAATATTTCCAGCTGCTGTTGGGCATTTCTTGCCATTTAGGAAAGCCTCTGTAGCCTCCCAGCCTGGCCACGAGGACCCTCGAAAAGCTGTACCATTCTGGCGAGCCCAGAACTTCCTCCCGCCCCGCGGACCAAGGCTCTGAGCCACCGGCGGCGACTATTTCACAGCTGCGCGCTGGACATTTCTTGCCATTTTAGGGCAGGCTTCGATCGTAGCCTCCCACTGGGCTACGAGGACCCTCGAAAGACTGTACCCGTGCCGGCGCCCAGGCCCCGAACTTCCCTCCCGGCCCCAGCGGACCAAAGGCTCTGGGCCACCGGCCTCGGCGACTATTTCATGCGCTGCATTCTTGCCATTTTAGGGCGGGGCTTCGTGTAGCCTCACTTTGGGCACCACGAGGACCCGATGAAAAGACTGTACCCATTTCCGACACGAGACCCGACGCCCTCCCGGCCCAGCGGACATAAGGGTATAGCCCTACGGCCTCGGTGAGTATTTCCCGTGCTGCAGGGCATTTCTTGCCATTTAGCGAGCTCTGACCAGCCTCTCACTAGGCACGAGGACCCTCGAAAAGACTGTACCCATTTCGTGACGAGCCTCTAAACCCCCTCCCCGACCCCGCGGACCAAAGGTTTAGCCACGGCCTCGGTGACCATTTCACCAGCTGCGCGCTGGACATTTCTTGCCATTTAGCGCGGGCCTCGGCCGTAGCCTCCCAGCACGAGGACCTTGAAAGTTTGTACCCATTTTCGGCCGAGACCCCGAGCGCCCTCCCGGCCCCGCGGACCAAAGGCTATAGCCCGGCCTCGGCAACTATTTCAGCTGCGCTGGGTATGTCTTGCCATTTAGGGCAGCCTTCGGCCGTAGCCTCCCCGCTGGGTACGAGGGACCCTCGAAAAATGTACCCATTTCCGATGACGAGCCCCAAACCCCTCCCCGGCCCGTGGACCAAAGGCTATAGCCCACGGCCTCGGCGACTATTTTATCGCTGCGCCCGGCTGGGCATTTCTTGCTATTTAGGGCGGGCTTCTGATCGTAGCCTCCCGCCAGCACCGAGGACCCTCGAAAAAGCGTACCCATTTCCGGCGCGAGCCCCGAACTTCCCTCCCGGCCCCGTGGACCAAAGGCTCTGGGCCACCGGCCTCGGTGACTATTTCAGCGCTGCGCGCTGGACATTTCTTGCCATTTTAGGGCGGGCTTCGACCGCACCTCCCCAGGCACACGAGGACCCTCAAAAGGCATGCCATTTCCGACACCAAGAGACCGAGCGCCCCTCCCGGCCCCAGGGACCAAAGGCTATAGCCCTACGGCCTCAGTGAGTATTTCCCGTGCTGCGCCGCTGGGCATTTCTTGCCATTTTAGGGCAGGCCTATCAACGTAGCCCCCCACTGGGCACACGAGGACCCTCGTAAAGACTGTACCCATTTCCGACACCCAGAGCCCCCGAACGCCCCTCCCCAACCCCCGCGGACCAAAGGCTGTAGCCCACCGGCCTCGGCGACTATTTCAAGCGCTGCGCCGCTGCGCATGTCTTGCCATTTTAAGGCAGGCTTCTGACCGTAGCCTCCCACTGGGCACGCAAGGACCCTCGAAAAGACTGTACCCATTTTCGACGACCAGAGCCCCTAAACCCCCTCCCCAACCCCCGCGGACCAAAGGCTATAGCCCACCGGCCTCGGTGACTATTTCACGCGCTGCGCCGCTGGGTATTTCTTGCCATTTTAAAGCAGGATTCTGACCATAGCCTCCCACTGGGCACACGAGGACCCTCGAAAAGACTGTACCCATTTTTGACGACCAGAGCCTCCTAAACCCCCTCCCCAACCCCCGCGGACCAAAGGCTATAGGCCACCGGCCTCAGTGACTATTTCCCGCGCTGCGCCGCTGGGCATTTCTAGCCATTTTAGGAAGGCCTCTGACCGTAGCCTCCCACTGGGCACACGAGGACCCTCGAAAAGACTGTACCCATTTCCGACGCCCAGAGCCCCAGAACTTCCCTCCCCAACCCCCGCGGACCAAAGGCTCTAGGCCACCGGCCTCGGCGACTATTTCACGCGCTGCGCCGCAGGACATTTCTTGCCATTTTAGGGCAGGCTTCTGACCGTAGCCTCCCACTGGGCACACGAGGACCCTCGAAAAGACTGTACCCATTTCCGACACCCAGAGACCCCGAACGCCCCTCCCCAACCCCCGCGGACCAAAGGCTATAGCCCACCGGCCTCGGCAACTATTTCACGCGCGGCGCCGCTTGGCATATCTTGCCATTTTAGGGCAGGCTTCTGACCGTAGCCTCCCACTGGGTACACGAGGACCCTCGAAAAGACTGTGCCATTTCCGACCCCAGGCCCCGACGCCCTCCCAACCCCCGCGGACCAAATGCTATAGCCCACCGGCCTCGGCGACTATTTCACGCGCTGCGCCGCTGGGCATTTCTGGCTATTTTAGGGCAGTCTTCTGATCGTAGCCTCCCACTGGGCACACGAGGACCCTCGAAAAGACTGTACCCATTTCCGACCCCCAGAGCCCCCGAACGCCCCTCCCCAACCCCCGCGGACCAAATGCTATAGCCCACCGGCCTCGGCGACTATTTCACGCGCTGCGCCGCTGGACATTTCTTGCCATTTAAGGGCAGGCTTCTGACCGTAGCCTCCCACTAGCCACACGAGGACCCTCGTAAAGACTGTACCCATTTTCGATGACCGGAGCCCCCGAAACCCCCTCCCCAACCCCCGCGGACCAAAGGCTATAGGCCACCGGCCTCAGTGACTATTTCCCGCGCTGCGCCGCTGGGCATTTCTTGCCATTTTAGGAAAGCCTCTGACTGTAGCCTCCCACTGGGCACACGAGGACCCTCGAAAAGACTGTACCCATTTACGACGCCCAGAGCCCCAGAACTTCCCTCCCCAACCCCCGCGGACCAAATTCTCTAGGCCACCGGCCTCGGCGACTATTTCACGCGCTGCGCCGCTGGACATTTCTTGCCATTTTAGGGCAGGCTTCTGATCGTAGCCTCCCACTGGGCACACGAGGACCGTCGAAATGACTGTACCCATTTCCGACGCCCAGAACGCCAGAACTTCCGTCCCCAACCCCCGCGGATCAAAGGCTCTAGGTCACCGGCCTCGGCGACTATTTCACGCGCTGCGCCGCTGGACATTTCTTGCCATTTTAGGGCAGGCTTCTGACTGTAGCCTCCCACTGGGCACACGAGGACCCTCGAAAAGACTGTACCCATTTCCGACACCCAGAGACCGAGCGCCCTCCCCGGCCCCGTGGACCAAAGGCTATAGCCCTCTGCCTCGGTGAGTATTTCCGTGCTGCGCGCTGGGCATTTCTTGCCATTTAAAGCAGGCTTGACCGCAGCCTCTCACTAGGCACGAGGACCCTCGAAAACTGTACCCATTTTTGACGACCAGGCCTCTAACCCCTCCCGGCCCGCGGACCAAAGGCTATAGCCCACCGGCCTCGGTGACCATTTCAGCTGCGCGCTGGACATTTCTTGCCATTTTAGCGCGGGCCTCGGCCGTAGCCTCCCACTTTGGGCACGAGGACCCTCGAAAGACTGTACCCATTTCCGGCCAGCGAGCCCAGAACTTCCCTCCCCGGCCCCAGAACCAAGGCTCTGGGCCACCGGCCTCGGCGACTATTTCAGCGCTGCGCGCTGGACATTTCTTGCCATTTAAGGCGGGCTTGACCGCAGCCTCAGCGGGCACACGAGGACCCTCAGACTGTACCCATTTCCGACACCGAGACCCCGAGCGCCCTCCCGACCCCAGGACCAAAGGCTGTAGCCCTACGTCCTCGGTGAGTATTTCCGTGCTGCGCCGCTCTTGCATGTCTTGCCATTTTAAGGCGGGCTTGACCGTAACCTCCCCAGCACGCAAGGACCCTCGAAAAACTGTACCCATTTTCGGCGACGAGCCCGCACCCTCCCTCCATGACCCCAGCGGACCAAAGGTTATAGCCCACCGGCCTCGGTGACTATTTCACGCGCTGCGCCGTTGGGTATTTCTTGCCATTTTAAAGCAGGATTCTGACCATAGCCTCCCACTGGGCACACGAGGACCCTCGAAAAGACTGTACCCATTTTTGACGACCAGAGCCTCCTAAACCCCCTCCCCAACCCCCGCGGACCAAAGGCTATAGGCCACCGGCCTCAGTGACTATTTCCCGCGCTGCGCCGCGGGGTATTTCTAGCAATTTTAGGAAGGCCTCTGACCGTAGCCTCCCACTGGGCACACGAGGACCCTCGAAAAGACTGTACCGATTTCCGACGCCCAGAGCCCCAGAACTTCCCTCCCCAACCCCCGCGGACCAAAGGCTCTAGGCCACCGGCCTCGGCAACTATTTCACGCTGCGCGCTGGGCATGTCTTGCCATTTTAGGGCGGGGCTTCTGACCGTAGCCTCCCGCGGGTACGAGCACCCTCGAAAAGCTGTACCCATTTCCGGCGACGAGCCCCAGGCCCCTCCCGGCCCCGTGGACCAAAGGCTATAGCCCACCGGCTTCGGCGACTATTTCATACGCTGCGCCGCTGGACATTTCTTGCCATTTTAGGGCAAGCTTCTGACCGCAGCCTCCCACTGGGCACACGAGGACCCTCAAAAAGACTGTACCCATTTCCGACGCGAGACCCGAGCCTCCCGGCCCCGAGGACCAAAGGCTATAGCCCTACGGCCTCAGTGAGTATTTCCCGTGCTACGCCGATGGGCATTTCTTGCCATTTTCGGGCAGGCCTCTGACCGTAGCCCCCCACTGGGCACACGAGGACCCTCAAAAAGACTGTACCCATTTCCGACACCCAGAGCCCCCGAACGCCCCTCCCCAACCCCCGCGGAACAAAGGCTATAGCCCACCGGCCTCGGCGACTATTTCAAGCGCTGCGCCGCTGCGCATGTCTTGCCATTTAAGCGGGCTTCGACCGTAGCCTCAGCTGGGACGCAAGGACCCTCGAAAAAGGCTGTACCCATTTTCCGGCGGACGAGCCCCTAAACCCCCTCCCCAACCCCCGCGGACCAAAGGCTATAGCCCACCGGCCTCGGTGACTATTTCACGCGCTGCGCCGCTGGGTATTTCTTGCCATTTTAAAGCAGGATTCTGACCATAGCCTCCCACTGGGCACACGAGGACCCTCGAAAAGACTGTACCCATTTTTGACGACCAGAGCCTCCTAAACCCCCTCCCCAACCCCCGCGGACCAAAGGCTATAGGCCACCGGCCTCAGTGACTATTTACCGCGCTGCGCCGCTGGGCATTTCTAGCCATTTTAGGAAGGCCTCTGACCGTAGCCTCCCACTGGGCACACGAGGACCCTCGAAAAGCGGTACCATTTCCGGCGCCCGGAACCCAGAACTTCCTCCCGGCCCCAGCGGACCAAGGCTCTGGGCCACCGACCTCGGTGACTATTTCACGCGCTGCGCTGGACATTTCTTGCCATTTTAGGGCAGGCTTCTGACCGTAGCCTCCCACTGGGCACACGAGGACCCTCGAAAAGACTGTACCCATTTCCGACGACCAGAGCCCCCGAAACCCCCTCCCCAACCCCCGTGGACCAAAGGCAATAGCCCACCGGCCTCGGCGACTATTTCATGCGCTGCGCCGCTGGGCATTTCTTGCTATTTTAGGGCAGGGTTCTGATCGTAGCCTCCCAATGGGCACATGAGGACCCTCGAAAAGACAGTACCCATTTCCGACACCCAGAGCCCCAGAACTTCCCTCCCCAACCCCCGCGGACCAAAGGCTCTAGGCCACCGGCCGCGGTGACCATTTCACGCGCTGCGCCGCTGGGTATTTCTTGCCATTTTAGCGCGGGGCGCTGGACGTAGCCTCCCGCGGGGAACGAGGACCCTCGAAAGGTGTACCCATTTCCGGCGCCCTCCCAAACCCCGCAGACCAAAAGGCTATAGCCCACCGGCATCGGCGACTATGTCTGCTGCGCCGCTGGGCATGTCTTGCCATTTAGGGGCAGGCTTGACCGTAGCCTCCTACTGGGCACACGAGGACCCTCGAAAAGACTGTACCCAGTTCCGGCGGAGCCCCCAAAACCCCTCCCGACCCGCGGACCAAAGGCTATAGCCTGACCTCGGCGACTATTTGTGTGCGCTGCGCGGCTGGGCATTCTTACCATTTTCAGGCGGGGCCCTTGACCGTAGCCTCCCACCAGACGAGGACCCTCGAAAAGGCGTACCCATTTCCGGCTGACCGGGCCCGAAACCCCCTCCCAGCCCCAGCGGACCAAGGCTATAGCCACCGCCCTCGGTGACTATTTCCCGTGCTGCCGCTGGGCATTTCTTGCCATTTTGAGCGGGCCTCTGACCGTAGCCTCCCAGGCGCGGAGGACCCTCGAAAAGACTGTACCCATTTCGGCGACGAGCCCCGAGCCCCTCCCAACCCCGCGCACAGAGGCTATAACCCACCGGCCTCGGCGGCTATTTCACGGCGCTGCGCGCTGGCATTCTTGCCATTTAGGCGGGAGCCACGGCCGTAGCCTGCCAGACGCGCGAGGACCTCGAAAGACTGTACCCATTTCCGACTCCATAGCCCCGAGCGCCCCTCAACAACCCCGAGGCCAAAAGGCTATAGCCACCGGCCTCGGCTGACTATTTCGCACTGCGCGCTGGACATTTTCGCTATTTTAGGGCAGGCTTCTGACGTAGCCTCCAGGCTGCGAGGACCCTCGTAAAGACTGTGCCATTTCCGAGACAGGCCCGAAACCCCCTCCCCAACCCCCGCGGACCAAAGGCTGTAGACCAACGGCCTTGTGACTATTTCCCGTGCTGCGCCGCTGGGCATTTCTTGCTATTTTAGGGCAGGCCTCTAACCGTAGCCTCCCACTGGGAACACGAGGACCCTCGAAATGACTGTACCTATTTCCGATGCCCAGAGACCCCGAACGCCCCTCCCCAACCCCCGCGGACAAAAGGCTATAGCCCACCGGCCTCGGCGACTATTTCACGCGCTGCACCGCTGGGCATTTCTTGCCATTTTAGGGCAGGCTTACAGCCGTAACCTCCCAGGCTACGAGGACCTTGAAAAGAATGTACCCATTTCCGACTGACCCAGGCCCGAAACCCCTCCCAACCCCGTGGACGAGGCTATAGCCAGGCTCGGCGACTATTTAGCAGCTGCGCGCTGGGCATTTCTTGCCATTTTAGGGCAGCCCACGGCGTAGTCTCCCACTTTGAGCGCGAGGACCCTCGAAAGACTGTGCCATTTCCGACTCCGAGGCCCCGACGCCTCCCCGGCCCGAGGGCCAAAGGCTATAGCCCACGGCCTCGGCGACTATTTCACCTGCGCGCTGGACATTTCTCGCCATTTTAGGGCAGGGACGGCCGTAGCCTCCCAGCTGGGCACACGAGGGACCCTTGAAAGACTGTACCCATTTCCGTGACGAGCCCCAAAGCCCCTCCCAGCCCCGCGGACCAAAGGCTATAGCCTACCGGCCTCAGAGACTATTTCCAGCACTGCGCCGCTGGGAAGTTCTTGCGAGTTTAGGGCAGGCCTCTTAGCGTAGCCTCGCGCTGGGCACGCGAGGACCCTCGAAAAGACTGTACCCATTTTGACGACGGGGCCCCGAGCCCCTCCCCAGCCCCGCAAGGCTATAACCCAGCGGCCTCGGCGGCTATTTCACTTGCTGCGCGGCTGGGCATTTTGCCATTTAGGGCAAAGGCCTGACCGTAACCTACCCTTTGGGCGCGAGGACCCTCGAAAGACTGTACCCATTTCCGACTCAGGCCCCGAACGCCTCCCGACCCCAGGGGCAAGGCTATAGCCCGACCTCGGCGACTATTTCACCAGGCGCTGCGCTGGACATTTCTTGCCATTTAGGGCAGGCTTCTGACCCGTAGCCTCCAGCTGGGCACGAGGACCCTCGTAAAGACTGTACCATTTCCGACTCCGCGCCCCAGGCGCCCTCAACAACCCCGAGGGCCAAAGGCTATAGCCCACCGGCCTCGGCGACTATTTCACCCGCTGCGCCGCTGGACATTTCTCGCTATTTTAGGGCAGGCTTCGGCCGTAGCCTGCCCAGGCACGAGGACCCTCGTAAAGACTGTACCCATTTCCGTGACAGGCAGGCCCGAAACCCCTCCCCACCCCAGCGGACCAAAGGCTATGAACCAGCGGCCTCAGTGACTATTTCCGTGCTCGCGCTGGAGCATTTCTTGCTATTTTAAGGGCGGGCCTCTAACGTAGCCTCCCACTTTGGGCTGCGAGGACCCTCGAAATGACTGTACCCATTTCCGATGCCCAGATACCCCGAACGCCCCTCCCCAACCCCCGCGGACAAAAGGCTATAGCCCACCGGCCTCGGCGACTATTTCACGCGCTGCGCCGCTGGGCATGTCTTGCCATTTTAGGGCAGGCTTCTGACCGTAGCCTCCCAGCTGAGGCGCGCGAGACCCTCGAAAGACTGTACCCATTTCCGACTCCAGGCCCCGAGCGCCTCCCCGGCCCCGAGGGCCAAAGGCTATAGCCCACCGGCCTCGGCGACTATTTCACGCGCTGCGCCGCTGGACATTTCTCGCCATTTTAGGGCAGGCTTCTGACCGTAGCCTCCCACTGGGCACACGAGGACCCTCGTAAAGACTGTACCCATTTCCGACGAACAGAGCACCCGAAACCCCTTGACCCAGCGGACCAAGGCTATAGCCACCGGCCTCTGTGACTATCTTCCGTGCTCGCGCTGGGCATTTCTTGCCATTTAGGGCGAGGCCTCGAGCTTGACGCCTCCCAGCAGGCTACGGCAGGACCCTCGAAAAGACTGCCATTTCCGGCGACCAGGCCTCGAAACACCTTCCCCAACCCCGCGGACCAAAGGCTATAGCCACCGGCCTCGGTGACTATTTATTGCCTTCGCCCGCTGGGTATTTCTTGCTATTTTAAGCGCAGGCTTCGTAGCCTCGCTGGGCACCACGAGGACCTTGAAAAGACTGTACCCATTTCGGCGGCCAGGCCCGAAACCCTCCCAGGCCCCAGCGGACGAGGCTATAGCCACCGGCCTCATTGACAATTTCCGTGCTGCGCTGGGCATTTCTTGCCATTTAGGGCAGGCCTCGACCGTAGCCTACCACACGGGCACGAGGACCCTCGAAAGACTTTACCCATTTCGGCCTCCCAACCCCGCGGACCAGGCTATAGCCGCGGCCTCGGCGACTATTTCGCACGGCTGACATTTCTTGCCATTTTAGGGGGCGGGCCACGACCGTAGCCTCCCAGCAGGGCGAGGACCCTCGAACAGACTGTACCATTTCCGAATCAGGCCCCGACGCCTCCCAACCCCGAGGGCAAAGGCTATAGCCCACCCGGCCTCGGCGACTATTTCACGCTGCGGCCAGCTGGGCATATCTTGCCATTTTAGGGCGGACTTGACCGTAGCCTCCCCTGGGCACACGAGGACCCTTGAAAAGAATGTACCCATTTCCGACGACCAGAGCCCCGAAAAACCCACCCCCAACCCCCCGGACCCAAGGCTATGCCCACGGCTCGGCGGTATTTAGCAGCTGCGCGGCTGGGCATTTCTTACCATTTAGGGCGACAGTTGTAGTCTCCCCAGCACGCGAGGACCCTCGAAATGACTGTACCCATTTCCGGCGGACGAGCCCCAAAAACCCCTCCCCAACCCCGCGGACCAGGCTATAGCCACGGCCTCGGCGACTATTGTGGCCTGCGCGGCTGGGCATTTCTTGCCATTTGGGCGGGCCTTGCCTTGCCGTAGCCTCCCACGAGCGCGAGGACCCTCGAAAGACTGTACCCATTTCCGACTCAGGCCCCGAGCGCCTCGGCCCCGAGGCAAAGGCTATAGCCCACCGGCCTCGGCGACTATTTCACACGCTGCGCCGCTGGACATTTCTCGCTATTTTAGGGCAGGCTTCTGACCGTAGCCTCCCAGCCAGGCACCACGAGGACCCTCGAAAGCTGTACCCATTTCCGATGCCGAGACCCGACGCCCTCCCGGCCCCGCGGACAGGCTATAGCCCACCGGCCTCGGTGACTATTTCACGCAGCTGCGCGCTGGGCATGTCTTGCCATTTAGGGCAGGCTTGACCGTAGCCTCATGGGCACGAGGGCCTCGAAAAGACAGTACCCATTTCTGACGACAAGGCCCGAAACCCCTCCCAACCCCGCGGACCAAAGGCTATAGCCCACGGCCTCGGTGACTATTTCGCAGCTGCGCGCTGGGCATTTCTTGTCATTTAGGGCAGGCCTCGGACCGTAGCCTACCACAGGGCACGAGGACCCTCGAAAGACTGTGCCATTTCCGACGACGGGCCCGAAACCCCTCCGCCCCGCACAAGGCTATAACCACGGCCTCGGCGGCTATTTCGCAGCTGCGCGCTGGGCATTTCTTGTCATTTTAGGGCAGGCCTCTGACGTAGCCTACCACGCAGGGCACGAGGACCCTCGAAAGACTGTACCCATTTCCGACGACCAGGCCCCGAAACCCCTCCCGGCCCCGCAGCACCAAGGCTATAACCCCACCGGCGGACTATTTCACCGCGCGCTGGGCATTTCTTGCCATTTTAAGGCGGGCCTCTGACCGTAGCCTCCCCAGGCGCGAGGACCCTCGAAAAACTGTACCCATTTCCGACGACCAGGCCCCGAAACCCCTCCCAACCCCGCACCAAAGGCTATAACCCACCGGCCTCGACGACTATTTCACGCGCTGCGCCGCTGGGCATTTCTTGCCATTTTAGGGCAGGCTTCTGACCGTAGCCTACCACTGGGCACGCGAGGACCCTCGAAAAGACTGTACCCATTTCCGACTCCATAGCCCCCGAACGCCCCTCAACAACCCCCGAGGGCCAAAGGCTATAGCCCACCGGCCTCGGCGACTATTTCACGCGCTGCGCCGCTGGACATTTCTCGCTATTTTAGGGCAGGCTTCTGACCGTAGCCTCCCACTGGGCACACGAGGACCCTCGTAAAGACTGTACCCATTTCCGACGAACAGAGCCCCCGAAACCCCCTCCCCAACCCCCGCGGACCAAAGGCTATAGACCAACGGCCTCCGTGACTATTTCCCGTGCTGCGCCGCTGGGCATTTCTTGCTATTTTAGGGCAGGCCTCTAACCGTAGCCTCCCACTGGGAACACGAGGACCCTCGAAATGACTGTACCCATTTCCGATGCCCAGAGACCCGACGCCTCCCGACCCCGGACAAAGGCTATAGCCCACCGGCCTCGGCGACTATTTCCGCAGCGCTGCGCTGGGCATTTCTTGCCATTTAGGGCAGGCCCTGGCGTAGTCTCCCAGGCGCGAGGACCCTCGAAAAGACTGTACCCATTTCCGACTCCAGGCCCCAGGCGCCCTCCCCAGCCCGAGGCCAAAGGCTATAGCCCACCGGCCTCGTCGACTATTTCACGCTGCGCGCTGGACATTTCTCGTCATTTAGGCAGGCTTCGACCCGTAGCCTCCCAGCCCTGCGAGGACCCTCGAAAAGACTGTACCCATTTCCGGCGACCAGGCCCCCAAAACCCCTCCCAGCCCCGCGGACCAAAGGCTATATTGCCTCGGCGACTATTTGGCCGCTGCGCTGGGCATTTCTTGCCATTTAGGGCAGGCCTTGACCGTAGCCTCCCACTTTGGGCAGCGAGGACCCTCGAAAAGACTGTACCCATTTTGACGCAGGCCCCGAAACCCCTCCCAGCCCCGCACGAGGCTATAACCCACCGGCCTCGGCGGCTATTTCACGGCGCTGCGCGCTGGGCATTTTTCCATTTAGGGCGGGCTTCTGACGTAGCCTACCCAGGCGCGAGGACCTCGAAAAGACTATGCCATTTCCGACTCCATAGCCCCGAGCGCCCCTCAACAACCCCGAGGCCAAGGCTATAGCCCACCGGCCTCGGCGACTATTTCCGCACGCTGCGCTGGACATTCTCGCTATTTTAGGGCGGGCTTCGTGACGTAGCCTCCCAGGCACCGAGGACTCTCGTAAGGCTGTGCCATTTCCGACAGAGGCCCCAACCCCCTCCCCAGCCCCAGCGGACCAGGCTGTAGACCAGCGGCCTCGGCGACTATTTCACGCAGCTGCGGCTGCGCATTTCTTGCCATTTTGGGGCAGGGCTGACCGTAGCCTACCCGCGCGCGAGGACCCTCGAAAAGACTGTACCCATTTTCGTGACGAGCCCGAGCGCCCCTCCCCGGCCCCGAGGCAAGGCTATAGCCCACCGGCCTCGGCGACTATTTCACCAGCGCTGCGCGCTGGACATTTCTTGCCATTTTAGGGCAGGCTTGACCGTAGCCTCCCAGGCACCGAGGACCCTCGTAAGGCTGTACCCATTTTCGGCGGACCGGGCCCCGAGCCCTCCCCAACCCCAGCGGACCAAGGCTATGAATAGCGGCCTCCGTGACTATTTCCGTGCTGCAGCTGGGCATTTCTTGCTATTTTAGGGCAGGCCTCTAACCGTAGACTAGTACTGGCAACACGAGAAGTCTCGAAATGACTTTACCCATTTACGATACCCGGAGACCCAGGCGCCCCTCCCCGGCCCCAGCGGACAAAGGCTATAGCCACCGGCCTCGGCGACTATTTCCGCGCTGCGCGCTGGGCATGTCTTGCCATTTTAGGCGGGCTTGACCGTAGCCTCCCCACTGGGCACCAGGGACCTTGAAAGAATGTACCCATTTCCGACGACCAGAGCCCCGAAAACCCCACCCCAACCCCGTGGACCGAGGCTATACTGCCGGCTCGGCGACTATTTCCTGTGACTGCGCGCTGGGCATTCTTGCCATTTAGGGGCAGGCCCTGACGTAGTCTCCCACTGACGCGCGGGGACCCTCGAAAAGGCTGTACCCATTTCCGACTCGAGCCCCGAGCGCCCCGAGGGCCAGGCTATAGCCCACGGCCTCGGCGACTATTCACCTGACTGCGCGCTGGACATTTCGCCATTTTAGGGCGGGCTTCTGGCCGTAGCCTCCCTTGGGCTGCGAGGACCCTCGTAAAGACTGTACCCATTTCCGGCACAGGCCCGAAACCCCCTTCCCAACCCCCGCGGACCAAAGGCTATAGCCCACCGGCCTCTGTGACTATTTCCCGTGCTGCGCCGCTGGGCATTTCTTGCCATTTTAGGGCAGGCCTCTGACCGTAGCCTCCCACTGGGCAAACGAGGACCCTCGAAAAGACTGTACCCATTTCCGACGACCAGAGCCCTCGAAACACCTTCCCCAACCCCCGCGGACCAAAGGCTATAGCCCACCGGCCTCGGTGACTATTTGACGCGCTACGCCGCTGGGTATTTCTTGCTATTTTAGGGCAGGCTTCTGACCGTAGCCTCCCACTGGGCACACGAGGACCTTCGAAAAGACTGTACCCATTTCTGGCGACCAGAGCCCCCGAAACCCCCTCCCGGCCCCATGCCCGGACAGGCTATAGCCGCGGCCTCGGACAATTACCCGTGCTGCGCCGCTGGGCATTTCTTGCCATTTTAGGGCAGGCCTCTGACGTAGCCTACCACGGGGCACACGAGGACCCACGAAAAGACTTTACCCATTACCGACGCCCTCCCAACCCCGCGGGCGAAGGCTATAGCCCACCGGCTTCGGCGACTATTTCAGGCGCTGCGCCGCAGGGCAATTCTTGCCAATTTAGGGCAGGGCCCTGACCGTAGCCTCCCACAGGCGCGAGACCCTCGAACAGACTGTACCCATTTCGAATCCAGGCCCCGACGCCTCCCACCCGAGGCAAAGGCTATAGCCCACCGGCCTCGGCGACTATTTCACCCGCGCTGCGCTGGACATTCTTGCCATTTAGGGCAGGCTTCTGACCGTAGCTTCCCACTGGGCACCACGAGGACCCTCGTAAGGCATGCCATTTCCGACAACGAGCCCAAACACCTTCCCAACCCCGCGGACCAAAGGCTATAGCCCACCGGACCTCGGCGACTATTTGGCGTGCTCGCGCTGGGTATTTCTTGCCATTTTGGGTAGGCTTCTGACCGTAGCCTCCCAGCTGGGCACGAGGACCTTGAAAGACTGTACCCATTTCCGACGACCAGAGCCCCCGAACGCCCGTCCCCAACCCCCGCGGACCAAAGGCTATAGCCCACCGGCCTCGGCGACTATTTCATGCGCTGCGCCGCTGGGTATGTCTTGCCATTTTAGGGCAGGCTTCTGACCGTAGCCTCCCACTGGGGACACGAGGATCTTCGAAAAGACTGTACCCATTTCCGACGACCACAGGCCCCAAAACCCCCTCCCCAACCCCCGTGGACCAAAGGCTATAGCCCACCGGCCTCGGCGACTATTTCACGCGCTGCGCCGCTGGACATTTCTTGCCATTTTAGGGCAGGCTTCTGACCGTAGCCTCCCACTGGGCACACGAGGACCCTCGTAAAGACTGTACCCATATCCGACAACCAGAGCCCTTGAAACCCCCTCCCCAACCCCGGCGGACCAAAGGCTATAGCCCACTGGCCTCCGTGACTATTTCCCGTGCTACGCCGCTAGGCATTTCTTGCCATTTTTGGGCAGGCTTCTGACCGTAGCCTCCCCAGGCACGAGGACCTTGAAAGACTGTACCCATTCCGGCGGAGCCCCAGAAACCCCCTCCCGGCCCGTGGACCGAGGCTATAGCCCACGGCCTCGGCGACTATTTCACGCGCTGCGCCGCTGGGCATTTCTTGCAATTTTAGGGCAGGCTTCTGACCGTAGCCTCCCATTGGGCACACGAGGACCCTCGAAACGACTGTACCCATTTCCGATGGCCGAGCCCCGAAACCCCTCCCCAGCCCCGCGCACCCAGGCTATAACCCGCGGCCTCGGCGGCTATTTCGCAGCAGCTGCGCGCTGGGCATTTCTTGCCATTTTAGGGCGAGGCTGACCGTAGCCTACTGGGCGCGAGGACCCTCGAAAGACTGTACCCATTTCCGACTCCAGGCCCCGAGCGCCTCCCGGCCCCGAGGGCAAAGGCTGCCCCACCGGCCTCGGCGACTATTTCGCAGCTGCGCGCGCGACATTCTTGCCATTTTAAGGCGGGGCTTCTGACCGTAGCCTCCCACTTTGGGCTACGAGGACCCTCGTGAGGCTGTACCCATTTCCGACAACGAGCCCTCGAAACCCCTCCCAACCCCGGCGGACCAGGCTATAGCCCAGCCTCCGTGACTATTTCCGTGCCTACGCCGCTGGGCATTTCTTGCCATTTTGGGCAGGCTTGACCGTAGCCTCCCATGGGCTACGAGGACCCTCGAAAGACAGTACCCATTTCGGCGACAAAAGCCCCGAAACCCCTCCCAGACCCCGCGGACCAAAGGCTATAGCCCACCGGCCTTGGTGACTATTTCAGCTGCGCCGCTGGGCATTTCTTCCAATTTTAGGGCGGGCTTCTGATCGTAACCTCCCACTTTGGGCACCACGAGACCCTCGAAAAGACTGCCATTTCCGGCGACGGGCCCCAAACCCCCTCCCCAACCCCCGCGGTCCAAAGGCTATAGCCCAACGGCCTCAGTGACAATTTCCCGTGCTGCGCCGCTGGGCATTTCTTGCCATTTTAGGGCAGGCCTCTGACCGTAGCCTCCCACTGGGCACACGAGGACCCTCGAAAAGACTGTACCCATTTCCGACGACCAGAGCCCCCGAAACACCTTCCCCAACCCCCGCGGACCAAAGGCTATAGCCCACCAGCCTCGGCGACTATTTGACGTGCTACGCCGCTGGGTATTTCTTGCCATTTTAGGGCAGGCTTCTGACCGTAGCCTCCCACTGGGCACACGAGGACCCTCGAAAAGACAGTACCCATTTCTGACGACAAGAGCCCCCGAAACGCCCTCCCCAACCCCCGCGGACCAAAGGCTATAGCCCACCGGCCTCGGTGACTATTTCACGCGCTGCGCCGCTGGGCATTTCTTGTCATTTTAGGGCAGGCCTCTGACCGTAGCCTACCACGGGGCACACGAGGACCCTCGAAAAGACTTTACCCATTTCCGACGCCCCTCCCCAACCCCCGCAGACCAAAGGCTATAGCCCACCGGCCTCGACGACTATTTCACGCGCTGCGCCGCTGGGCATTTCTTGCCATTTTAGGGCAGGCCCTGACCGTAGCCTCCCACTGGGCACGCGAGGACCCTCGAAAAGACTGTACCCATTTCCGACTCCAGAGCCCCCGAACGCCCCTCCCCAACCCCCGAGGGCCAAAGGCTATAGCCCACCGGCCTCGGCGACTATTTCACGCGCTGCGCCGCTGGACATTTCTCGCCATTTTAGGGCAGGCTTCTGACCGTAGCCTCCCACTGGGCACGCGAGGACCCTCGAAAAGACTGTACCCATTTCCGACGACCAGAGCCCCCAACACCCCCACCCCCCCCCCCCGGACCAGGCATAGCCCACCGGCCTCGGCGACTATTTGGCGCTGCGCGGTGGGCATTTCTTGCCATTTAGGGCAGGCCTTGACGTAGCCTCACCCAGGCGCGAGGACCCTCGAAAGACTGTACCCATTTCCGTGACGAGCCCCGAGCCCCTCCCCAACCCCGCGCGAGGCTATAACCCACCGGCCTCGGCGACTATTTCACCTTGTTGCGCTGGGCATTTCTTGCCATTTTAGGGCAAGGGCTGACCGTAGCCTACCACTTTGGGCGCGAGGACCCTCGAAAAGACTGTGCCATTTCCGACTCCAGGCCCCGAGCGCCCTCCCCAGCCCCGAGGCAAAGGCTATAGCACACCGGCCTCGGCGACTATTTCACGCCCTGCGCCGCTGGACATTTCTTGACATTTTAGGGCAGGCTTCTGACAGTAGCCTCCCACTTGGCACCCGAGGACCCTCGTAAAGACTGTACCCATTTCCGACGCCATAGCCCCGAGCGCCCTCAACAACCCGAGGCCAAGGCTATAGCCCACCGGCCTCGGCGACTATTTGGCCTTCGCAGCTGGGCATTTCTTGCCATTTAGGGCAGGGCCTTGACCCGTAGCCTCCCGCTTTGAGCGAGGACCCTCGAAAAGACTGTACCCATTTCCGGCGGACCCAGGCCCCGAAAGCCTCCCAGCCCCGCACCAAAGGCTATAACCTCGGCGACTATTTCGGCGCTGCGCGGGCATTTCTTGCCATTTTAGGGCAGGGCTGACCGTAAGCCTACCCTTTGAGCGCGAGGGACCCTCGAAGACTGTACCCATTTCCGACTCAGGCCCCGAGCGCCCTCCCCAACCCCGAGGCAAAGGCTATAGCCCACCGGCCTCGGCGACTATTTCACAGCGCTGCGCGCTGGACATTCGCTATTTTAGGGCGGGCTTCTGACCGTAGCCTCCCAGCTGGGCACCGAGGGACCCTCGTAAAGACTGTACCATTTCCGATGAGCAGGCCCGAAACCCCCTCCCCAACCCCCGCGGACCAAAGGCTATAGACCAACGGCCTCCGTGACTATTTCCCGTGCTGCGCCGCTGGGCATTTCTTGCTATTTTAGGGCAGGCCTCTAACCGTAGCCTCCCACTGGGCACACGAGGACCCTCGAAATGACTGTACCCATTTCCGTGCGAGACCCGACGCCCTCCCCTCCCCAGCGGACAAGGCTATAGCCCACGGCCTCGGCGACTATTTCACGCTTTGCGCCGCTGGGTATGTCTTGCCATTTTAGGGCAGGCTTCTGACCGTAGCCTCCTTTGGGCTGCGAGGACCTTGAAAAGATATGCCCATTTCCGGCTGACGGGCCCCGAAACCCCTCCAACCCCGTGGACCGAGGCTGCCCGGCTCGGCGGCTATTTCACGCTGCGCGGCTGGGCATTCTGCCATTTAGGGCAGGCCTGACGTAGTCTCCCACTGGGCGCGAGGACCCTCGAAAGACTGTACCCATTTCCGACTCAGGCCCCGAGCCCCTCCCCCACCCGAGGCCAAGGCTATAGCCCACGGCCTCGGCGACTATTTCCTCAGCTGCGCGCTGGACATTTCTCGCCATTTAGGGCGGGCTTCTGACCGTAGCCTCCCAGGCACCGAGGACCCTCGTAAAGGCGTACCCATTCCGGAGCAGGCCCCGAAACCCCCTCCCCAACCCCCGCGGACCAAAGGCTATAGCCCACCGGCCTCTGTGACTATTTCCCGTGCTGCGCCGCTGGGCATTTCTTGCCATTTTAGGGCAGGCCTCTGACCGTAGCCTCCCACTGGGCACACGAGGACCCTCGAAAAGACTGTACCCATTTCCGACGACCAGCCCTCGAAACACTTTCCCCGGCCCAGCGGACCAAAGGCTATAGCCCACGGCCTCGTTGACTATTGTGGCCTTCGCGCTGGGTATTTCTTGCTATTTTAGGGCAGGCTTCTGCCGTGGCCTCCCAGCTGGGCACACGAGGACCTTGAAAAGATGTACCCATTTCGGCGGCAGGCCGAAACCCCCTCGGCCCCAGCGGACCCAAAGGCTATAGCCACGGCCTCGATGACAATTTCCCGTGCTGCGCCTGGGCATTTCTTGCCATTTAGGGCAGGCCTCGACCGTAGCCTACCCGCAGGGCACCGAGGACCCTCGAAAAGACTTTACCCATTTCCGGCCCTCGACCCCGCGGGCAGGCTATAGCCCCGGCCTCGGCGGACTATTTCACGCGCTGCGCGCTGGGCATTTCTTGCCATTTTAGGGCGAGCCCTGACCGTAAGCCTCCCGGGCGCGAGGACCCTCGAGCAGACTGTGCCCATTTCGAATCAGGCCCCGACGCCTCCCGGCCCCGAGGCAAAAGGCTATAGCCCACGGCCTCGGCGACTATTTCCTCAGCTGCGCGCTGGACATTTCTTGCCATTTTAGGCGAGGCTTGACCGTAGCTTCCCACTTTGGGCACCGAGGACCCTCGTAAAGGCTGCCATTTCCGACAGCAGGCCCGAAACACCTTCCCCAACCCCCGGACCAAAGGCTATAGCCCACGGCCTCGGCGACTATTTGGCGATGCTACGCGCTGGGTATTTCTTGCCATTTTAGGCGGGCTTCTGACCGTAGCCTCCTTGGGCACGAGGACCTTGAAAAGGCGTACCCATTTCCGGCGAGAGCCCCGAGCGCCGTCCCCGGCCCGCGGACCAGGCTATAGCCCACCGGCCTCAGCGACTATTTCATGCGCTGCGCCGCTGGGTATGTCTTGCCATTTAGGGCGGGCTTGACCGTAGCCTCCCATGAGGGACACGAGGATCTTGAAAAGGCATGCCCATTTCCGGCGACCAGGCCCAAACCTCCCAACCCCGTGGACCAAAGGCTATAGCCCACGGCCTCGGCGACTATTTCACAGCAGCTGCGCTGGACATTTCTTGCCATTTTAGGGCGGGCTTGACCGTAGCCTCCCACTGGGCACGAGGACCCTCGTAAAGGCATGCCCATATCCAAACAACGAGCCCTCGAAACCCCCTCCCCAACCCCGGCGGACCAAAGGCTATAGCCCACTGGCCTCCGTGACTATTTCCCGTGCTACGCCGCTAGGCATTTCTTGCCATTTTTGGGCAGGCTTCTGACCGTAGCCTCCCACTGGGCACACGAGGACCTTCGAAAAGACTGTACCCATTTCCGACGACAAGAGCCCCCGAAACCCCTCCCCAACCCCCGTGGACCAAAGGCTATAGCCCACCGGCCTCGGCGACTATTTCACGCGCTGCGCCGCTGGGCATTTCTTGCAATTTTAGGGCAGGCTTCTGATCGTAGCCTCCCACTGGGCACACGAGGACCCTCGAAAAGACTGTACCCATTTCCGACGACCAGAACCCCCGAAACCCCCTCCCCAACCCCCGCGGTCCAAAGGCTATAACCCACCGGCCTCAGTGACAATTTCCCGTGCTGCGCCGCTGGGCATTTCTTGCCATTTTAGGGCAGGCCTCTGACCGTAGCCTCCCACTGGGCACACGAGGACCCTCGAAAAGACTGTACCCATTTCCGACGACCAGAGCCCCCGAAACACCTTCCCCAACCCCCGCGGACCAAAGGCTATAGCCCGCCGGCCTCGGCGACTATTTGACGTGCTACGCCGCTGGGTATTTCTTGCCATTTTAGGGCAGGCTTCTGACCGTAGCCTCCCACTGGGCACACGAGGACCCTCGAAAAGACAGTACCCATTTCGGCGACAAGGCCCCGAAACCCCTCCCCAACCCCGCGGACCAAAGGCTATGGCCACGGCCTCGGTGACTATTTCACCAGCTGCGCCCGCTCATTTCTTGTCATTCTGGCGGGCCTCTGACCGTAGCCTACCACAGGGCACCACGAGGACCCTCGAAAAGACTTTACCCATTTCCGGCCCCTCCCCAACCCCGCAGACCAAGGCTATAGCCCACCGGCCTCGGCGACTATTTCCCAGCGCGCTGCGCTGGGCATTTCTTGCCATTTAGGGCAGGCCACGACCGTAGCCTCCCCACTTTGAGCGCGAGGACCCTCGAAAGACTGTACCCATTTCCGAATCAGGCCCCGAGCGCCCCTCCCCAGCCCCGAGGGCAAGGCTATAGCCCACCGGCCTCGGCGACTATTTCCGCGGCTGCGCGCTGGGCATGTCTTGCCATTTTAGGCGAGCTTCGACCGTAGCCTCCCACTTTGGGCACCACGAGGACCTTCGAAAAGACTGTACCCATTTCCGACGACCACAGGCCCCAAAACCCCCTCCCAAACCCCCGTGGACCAAAGGCTATAGCCCACCGGCCTCGGCAACTATTTCAAGCGCTGCGCCGCTGGGCATTTCTTGTTATTTTAGGGCAGGCTTCTGATCGTAGCCTCCCACTTTGGGCACCGAGGACCCTTGAAAAGGGTACCCATTTCCGGCAGGCCCCAGAACTTCCCTCCCAGCCCCCCGGACCAAGGCTCTAGGCCACCCGGCCTCGGCAACTATTCAGCTGACTGCTGGACATTTCTTGCCATTTTAGGGCAGACCTCGACCGTAGCCTCTGAGCACGAGGAGGACCCTTGAAAAGTCTGTACCCATTTCCGACGACCAGAGCCCCCGAAACACCTTCCCCAACCCCCGCGGACCAAAGGCTATAGACCACCGGCCTCGGTGACTATTTGACGCGCTACGCCGCTGGGCATTTCTTGCCATTTTAGGGCAGGCTTCTGACCGTAGCCTCCCACTGGGCACACGAGGACCTTCGAAAAGACTGTACCCATTTCCGACGACCAGAGCCCCGAAACCCCTCCCAGCCCCGTGGACCAAAGGCTATAGCCCACCGGCATCGACGACTATTTCACGCGCTGCGCCGCTGGGCATTTCTTGCTATTTTAGGGCAGGCTTCTGATCGTAGCCTCCCACTGGGCACACGAGGACCCTCGAAAAGACTGTACCCATTTCCGACGACCAGAGCCCCCGAAACCCCCTCCCCAACCCCCGTGGACCAAAGGCTATAGCCCACCGGCCTCGGCGACTATTTCACGCGCTGCGCCGCTGGGCATTTCTTGCAATTTTAGGGCAGGCTTCTGATCGTAGCCTCCCACTGGGCACACGAGGACCCTCGAAAAGACTGTACCCATTTCCGACGACCAGAGCCCCCGAAACCCCCTCCCCAACCCCCGCGGACCAAAGGCTATAGCCCACCGGCCTCAGTGACTATTTCCCGTGCTGCGCCGCTGGGCATTTCTTGCCATTTTAGGGCAGGCCTCTGACCGTAGCCTCCCGAGGCTGCACGAGGACCTCGAAGACAGTACCCATTTCGGCGACAAGAGCCCCGAGCCCCTCCCAACCCCAGCGGACCAGGCTATAGCCCACGGCCTCGGTGACTATTTCCAGCGCTGCGCGCTGGGCATTTCTTGTCATTTAGGGCAGGCCTCGGCCGTAGCCACAGGCACGAGGACCCTCGAAAAGACTTTACCCATTTCCGGCGCCCCTCCCAGCCCCGCAGACCATAGGCTATAGCCACGGCCTCGGCGACTATTTCACAGCGCTGCGCTGGGCATTCTTGCCATTTAGGGCAGGCCACGACCGTAGCCTCACTGAGCGCGAGGACCCTCGAAAGACTGTACCCATTTCGAATCCAGGCCCCGAGCGCCTCTCCCGACCCCGAGGGCAAAGGCTATAGCCCACGGCCTCGGCGACTATTTCCAGCGCTGCGCGCTGGGCATATCTTGCCATTTTAGGCGGGCTTGACCGTAGCCTCCCCGGGGACACGAGGACACTTTCGAAAGACTGTACCATTGCCGATGCCGAGACCCCGAGCGCCCTCCCCGGCCCCAGCGGACCAAGGCTATAGCCCACGGCCTCGGCGACTATTTCACGCGCTTCGCGCTGGGCATGTCTTGCCATTTTAGGCGGGCTTCGACCGTAGCCTCCCACTGGGCTACGAGGACCTTGAAAAGGCTGTACCCATTTCCGGCGGCAGGCCCGAAACCCCTCCCGGCCCCATGGACCGAGGCTATAGCCCACCGTCTCGGCGACTATTTCCCGCGCTGCGCCGCTGGGCATTTCTTGCTATTTTAGTGCAGCTTCTCGCCGTAGCCTCCCCTGGGCTACGAGGACCCTCGAAAAGACTGCCATTTCGCCCAGGCCCCGAACTTCCTCCCCAACCCCGCGGACCAAGGCTCTAGGCCACGGCCTGGCGACTATTTCACAGCGCTGCGCTGGGCATTTCTTCTCATTTTAGGCAGGCCTCTGACCGTGGCCTCCCACCAGGCACGAGGACCCCGAAAGACTTTACCCATTTCGGCCTCCCAAACCCCGCAGACCAAGGCTATAGCCCGCACGGCCTCGGCGACTATTTCACGCGTTCGCGCTGGACATTTCTTGCCATTTAGGGCAGGCCACGACCGTAGCCTCCCACCAGACGCGAGGACCCTCGGCGACTGTACCCATTTCCGACTCCAGGCCCCGACGCCTCCCCGGCCCAGGGGCCAAAGGCTGCTTCCGCCCGGCCTCGGCGACTATTCACAGCGCTGCGCGCTGGACATTTCTTGCCATTTTGGGCGAGCTTGACCATAGCCTCCGGCGGGCACACGAGGACCTCGAAGACTGTGCCCATTTCCGATGCCCGAGACCCCAGGCACGCCCTCCCGGCCCCGCGGACCGAGCTGCAGCCCACCGGCCTCGGCGACTATTTCCGCAGCGCTCGCGCTGGGCATGTCTTACCATTTTAGACGAGCTTGAACGTATACTCGGCTGACTGCACCACCGAGGACCTTGAAAGACTGTACCCATTTCCGACGACCAGAGCCCCGAAACCCCTCCCCAACCCCGTGGACCAAAAGGCTATAGCCCACCGGCTCGGCGACTATTTCAGCTGCGCGCTGTGCATTCTTGCTATTTTGGGCAGGCTTCTGATCGTAGCCTCCCCAGGCACGAGGACCCTCGAAAGGCTGTACCCATTTCCGGCGAGGCCCAGAACTTCCCTCCCACCCCGCGGACCAAAGGCTCTAGGCCACCAGCCTCGGCCAACTATTTCCGCAGCGCTGCGCGCTGGACATTTCTTGCCAATTTGGGCGGGGCTTGACCGTAGCCTCTCCCCAGGCTGCACGAGGACCCTCGTAAGGCGTACCATTTCGACGGCCAGGCCCGAGCCCCTCCCAGCCCCGCGGACCAAAGGCTAGCCCACGGCCTCGGTGACTATTTCTAGTGCTGCGCCGTTGGCCATCTCTTGCCATTTAGGGCAGGCCTCGACCGTAGCCTCCCGCAGGGCGAGAACCCTCGAAAAGACTGTGCCCATTTCCAGCGGACCAGGCCCCGACACCTTCCCCGGCCCCGCGGACCAAAGGCTGCCACCGGCCTCGGTGACTATTTCCTGCAGCTGCGCGCTGGCATTTCTTCTCATTTAAGGCAGGCCTCTGACCGTAGCCTCCCAGGCACCGAGGACCCTCGAAAGACTTTACCCATTTCCGGCGACCACTGACCCCAGCGGACCAAAGGCTATAGCCGGCCTCGGCGACTATTTCACGCGCTCGCCCGGGCATTTCTTGCCATTTTGGGGCGAGGCCACGACGTAGCCTCCCAGGCGCGAGGACCCTCGAAAAAGTGAAGCCATTTGAATCAGAGCCCCAGCCCTCCCCAACCCGAGGGGCAGGCTAAGCCCACGGACTCGGCGACTATTTCACCAGCTGCGCGCTGGACATTCTTGCCATTTTAGGCGGGCTTGACCGTAGCCTCCATTGGGCACGAGGACCCTCGAAAGACTGTACCCATTTCCGATGCCCGAGACCCCGAGCGCCCCTCCCGGCCCGTCGACCAAAGGCTATAGCCCACCGGCCTCGGCGACTATTTCACGCTGCTGCGCTGGGCATGTCTTGCCATTTAGGCGGGCTTCTGGCCGTAGCCTCCAGCTGCGAGGACCTTGAAAATGTACCATTTCCGGCCAGGCCCCAAACGCCTCCCCAGCCCCGCGAACCGAAGGCTATAGCCCACCGGGCTCGGCGACTATTTCGCGCGCTGCGCTGCTGGGCATTTCTTGCCATTTAGGGCGGGCTTCTGACCGTAGCCTCCTGAGCACGAGGACCTCGAAAAGACTGTACCCATTTCCGATGCCGAGACCCCGACGCCCTCCCCAACCCCAGCGGACCAAAGGCTATAGCCCACGGCCTCGGCGACTATTTCACTGTGCTGCGCTGGGCATGTCTTGCCATTTAGGCAGGCTTCATTGTAGCCTGCGCCTTTGGGCACCACGGACCTTGGACTGTACCCATTTCCGGCGACCAGGCCCGAAACCCCCTCCCCAACCCCCGTGGACCAAAGGCTATAGCCCACCGGCTCGGCGACTATTTCACGCGCTGCGCCGCTGTGCATTTCTTGCTATTTTAGGGCAGGCTTCTGATCGTAGCCTCCCACTGGGCACACGAGGACCCTCGAAAAGACTGTACCCATTTCCGACGCCCAGAGCCCCAGAACTTCCCTCCCCAACCCCCGCGGACCAAAGGCTCTAGGCCACCAGCCTCAGCAACTATTTCACGCGCTGCGCCGCTGGACATTTCTTGCCAATTTAGGGCGCTTACGACCGTAGCCTCTCTCCTTTGGGCACGAGGACCCTCGTAAAGGCATGCCATTTCCGGCCAGGCCCGAAACCCCTCCCCAACCCCGCGTGCAAAGGCTATAGCCCACCGGCCTCAGTGACAATTTCCCGTGCTGCGCCGTTGGCCATTTCTTGCCATTTTAGGGCAGGCCTCTGACCGTAGCCTCCCACTGGGCACGCGAGAACCCTCGAAAAGACTGTACCCATTTCCAACGACCAGAGCCCCCGAAACACCTTCCCCAACCCCCGCGGACCAAAGGCTGTGCCCTGACGGCCTCGGTGACTATTTCACGCGCTGCGCCGCTGGGCATTTCTTCTCATTTTAGGGCAGGCCTCTGACCGTAGCCTCCCACGGGGCACACGAGGACCCTCGAAAAGACTTTACCCATTTCCGACGACCCACCCCAACCCCCGCAGACCAAAGGCTATAGCCCACCGGCCTCGACGACTATTTCACGCGCTACGCCGCTGGGCATTTCTTGCCATTTTAGGGCAGGCCCTGACCGTAGCCTCCCACGGGGCACGCGAGGACCCTCGAAAAGACTGAAGCCATTTGAATCAGGCCCCAGCCTCCCAACCCCGAGGCAAGCAGGCTATAGCCCACCGGCCTCGGCGTCTATATCACGCGCTGCGCAGCTGGACATTTCTTAACATTTTAGGTCAGGCTTCGGCCGTAGCCTCCGTGGGCACCGAGGACCCTCGAAAAGACTGTACCCATTTCCGATGCCGGAGACCCCGACGCCCTCCCAACCCCGTCGACCAAAGGCTATAGCCCACCGGCCTCGGCGACTATTTCGCCTTGCGCCCGCTGGGCATGTCTTGCCATTTTAGGGCAGGCTTCTGACCGTAACCTCCCCTGAGCTACGAGGACCTTGAAAACGTGCCATTTCCGGCGACGAGCCCCGAAACCCCCTCCCCAACCCCCGTGGACAAAAGGCTATAGCCCACCGGCTCGACGACTATTTCACGCGCTGCGCCGCTGGGCATTTCTTGCTATTTTAGGACAGGCTTCTGATCGTAGCCTCCCACTGGGCACACGAGGACCCTCAAAAAGACTGTACCAATTTCCGACGAGCCCGAACTTCCTCCCAACCCCCGCGGACCAAAGGCTCTAGGCCACCAGCCTCGGCAACTATTTCAGCTGCGCTGCAGACTTGCCAATTTAGGGCAGGCTTCTGACCGTAGCCTCTCACTGGGCACACGAGGACCCTCGTAAAGACTGTACCCATTTCCGACGACCAGAGCCCCCGAAACCCCCTCCCCAACCCCCGCGGACCAAAGGCTATAGCCCACCGGCCTCAGTGACAATTTCCCGTGCTGCGCCGCTGGCCATTTCTTGCCATTTTAGGGCAGGCCTCTGACCGTAGCCTCCCACTGGGCACGCGAGGACCCTCGAAAGACTGTACCCATTTCCGACGACCAGAGCCCCCGAAACACCTTCCCCAACCCCCGCGGACCAAAGGCTATAGCCCACCGGCCTTGTTGACTTTTTCTGGAGATGCGCCGCTGGGCATTTCTTCTCATTTTAGGGCAGGCCTCTGACCGTAGCCTCCCACGGGGCACACGAGGACCCTCGAAAAGACTTTACCCATTTCCGACGCCCCTCCCCAACCCCCGCAGTCCAAAGGCTATAGCCCACCGGCCTCGACGACTATTTCACGCGCTACGCCGCTGGGCATTTCTTGTCATTTTAGGGCAGGCCCTGACCGTAGCCTCCCACTGGGCACGCGAGGACCCTCGAAAAGACTGGAACCATTTGAATCAGAGCCCCAGCCCTCCCCAACCCCGAGGCAAGGCTATAGCCCACCCGACCTCGTGACTATTCACAGCTGCGCTTGGACATTCTTGCCATTTAGGGGCGGGGCTTCGACCGTAGCCTCACTGGGCACCGAGGACCCTCGTAAAGACTGCCATTTCCGGCGGCCAGGCCCCGAAACCCCTCCCCAACCCCCGCGGACCAAGGCTATAGCCCGGCCTCGTGACTATTTCCGTGCTACGCGGCTGGGCATTTCTTGCCATTTTATGGCGGGCCTCGGCTTTAACCTCGGCCACTTGGCACCAGAGGACCCTCGAAAAGACTGTGCCCATTTCCGAAGTGCCGAGACCCCGAACGCCCCTCCCCAACCCCCGCGGACCAACGGCTATAGACCACCGGCCTCGGCGATTATTTCACGCGCTGCGCCGCTGGGCATATCTTGCCATTTAGGGCAGGTTTCTGGCCGTAGCCTCCAACTGGGCTACGAGGACCCTCGAAAAGACTACCCATTTCCGGCGTGAGCCCCGAACTTTCCTCCCCAACCCCGGACCAAGGCTCTAGGCCACCGGCCTCGGCGACTATTTCACGCACTGCGCTGGCATTTCTTCTCATTTAGGGCAGGCCTCGACCGTAGGCTCCCACGCAGGGCTACGAGGACCCTCGAAGACTTTACCCATTTCGGCGCCTCCCAAACCCGCAGACCAAGGCTATAGCCCACCGGCCTCGGTGACTTTTTCGCGAGCTGCGTCGCTGGACATTTCTTGCCATTTTAGGGCAGGCCACGACCGTAGCCTCCCGCTTTGAGCGCGAGGACCCTCGAAACAACTGTACCCATTTCCGACTCAGAGCCCCGAGCGCCCTCCCGGCCCCGAGGCCAAAGGCTATAGCCCACGGCCTCGGCGGACTATTTCACGCTGCGCGCTGGACATTTCTTGCCATTTTAGGGCGAGCTTCGACCGTAGCCTCACTGGGCACCGAGGACCCTCGTAAAGCTGCCATTTCCGGCTGACGAGCCCCAGAAACCCCTCCCGGCCCCGCGGACCAGGCTATAGCCACGGCCTCCGTGACTATTTCCCGTGCTACGCCGCTGGGCATTTCTTGCCATTTTATGGCAGGCCTCTGACCGTAGCCTCCCACTGGGCACACGAGGACCCTCGAAAAGACTGTACCCATTTCCGATGCCCAGAGACCCCGAACGCCCCTCCCCAACCCCCGCGGACCAAAGGCTTTAGACCACCGGCCTCGGCGACTATTTCACGCGCTGCGCCGCTGGGCATGTCTTGCCATTTTAGGGCAGGCTTCTGACCGTAGCCTCCAACTGGGCACACGAGGACCCTCGTAAAGGCATGCCATTCGGCGGCGAGGCCGAAACCCCTCCCGGCCCAGCGGGCCAGGCTATAGCCCACCGGCCTCGATGACTATTTCCGTGCTGCGCCCGCTGGGCATGTCTTGCCATTTTAGGGCGGGCTTGACCGTAGCCTACCACTGGCACGAGGACCCTCGTAAAAGGCATACCCATTTCCGGCCGAGAACCCCCGAAACGCCCTCCCCAACCCCCGCGGACCAAAGGCTATAGCCCACCGGCCTCGGTGACTATTTCACGCGCTGCGCCGCTGGGCATTTCTTGTCATTTTTGGGCAGGCCTCTGACCGTGTCCTCCAACGGGGCACACGAGGACCCTCGAAAAGACTTTACCCATTTCCGACGACCAGAGCCCCCGAAACCCCCTCCCCAACCCCCGCAGACCAAAGGCTATAGCCCACCGGCCTCGACGACTATTTCACGCGCTGCTCCGTTGGGCATTTCTTGCCATTTTAGGGCAAACCCTGACCGTAGCCTCCCACTGGGCACACGAGGACCCTCGTAAAGACTGTACCCATTTCCGGACCGGGCCCCGAAACCCCTCCCGGCCCCAGCGGACAAAAGCTATAGCCACGGCCTCCGTGACTATTTCCCGTGCTTTCGCGCTGGGCATTTCTTGCCATTTTAGGCGCAGGCCTCTGACCCGTGGCCTCCCAGGCACGAGGACCCTCGAAAAGGTGTACCCATTACAGGCCCGAGACCCGAGCAGCCCTCCCGGCCCCAGCGGACCAAGGCTATAGCCCACCGGCCTCGGCGGACTATTTCACTGCGCCGCGCATGTCTTGCCATTTTAGGGCGACTTCTGACCGTAGCCTCCCCAGGCACGAGGACCTTGAAAAATTGCCCATTCCGGCGACCGAGGCCCAAAACCCCCTGACCCCGTGGACCGAGGCTATAGCCCACCGGCCTCGGCGACTATTTCAGCTGCGCCCAGCATTTCTTGCTATTTAAGGCGGGCTTCGTGGCCGTAGCCTCCCGGGCACCACGAGGACCCTCGTAAAACTGTACCCATTTCCGGCGGGCCCCGAAACCCCTCCCGACCCCGCGGACCAAAGGCTATAGCCCACCGGCCTCGATGACTATTTCCCGTGCTGCTCCATGGGCATTTCATACCATGTTAGTGCGAGCTTCTGACCGTAGCCTCCCGCGGGCACGAGGACCCTTGAAAGCGTACCCATTTCCGGCGGCGGGGCGGGCGCCCCTCCTCGACCCCAGCGGACCAAAGGCTATAGCCCAGCCTCGGCGACAATTTCCGCTGCGCGCTGGGCATGTCTTGCCATTTAGGAGCTTGACCGTACCCTCCCCGGGCACGAGGACCTTGAAGCGACTGTACCCATTTCCGGCGACAGGCCCCCGTCCCAACCCCGTGGACCTATAGCCCACCGGCCTCGGCGACTATTTCACAGCGCTGCGCGCTTGGCATTTCTTGCTATTTTGGGCGAACTTCGGACCGTAGCCTCCCAGAACACGAGGACCTTGGCGTACCCATTTCCGGCGACGGGCCCGAAACCCCTCCCGGCCCGTGGACCAAAAGGCTAGCCCACGGCCTCGGCGACTATTTCACGGCGCTGCGCGCTGGGCATTTCATGCTATTTTGAGGCGGGCTTGACCGTAGCCTCCCAGGAACGAGGACCCTTGAAAAATGTGCCCATTTCCGGCGACCAGGCCGAAACCCCCTCCCAACCCCGTGGACCAAAGCCTATAGCCCACCGGCCTCGGCGACTATTTCCGTGACTGCGCGCTGGGCATGTCTTGCCATTTTAAGGCGAGCCTTGACGTACCCTCCCCTTGGGCACACGAGGACCTCTTGAAAAAGACTGTACCCATTTCGGCGACCCAGGCCCCAAAACCCCTCCCAGCCCGTGGACCAAAGGCTATAGCCCGGCACGGCCTCGGTGACTATTTCAGCAGCTGCGCGCATTTCTTGACATTTAGGGCAGCCCTACGGCCGTAGCCTCCCCAGGTACGAGGACCCTCGAAAAGCTGTACCCATTTCCGGCGCCCTCCCGACCCCGCGGACCAAGGCTATAGCCCACGGCCTCGGTGACTTTTGGCCTTCGCCCATGGGCATTTCTTGCCATTTAGGGCAGGCTTCTGACCGTAGCCTCAGCTGGGCACACGAGGACCCTCGAAAGACCGTACCATTTCGTGACCCGAGCCCCCCTCCCAGACCCCAGCGGACCAAAGGCTATAGCCCAGCCCGGCCTCTGGTGACTATTTCACAGCTGCGCTGGGCATTTCTTGTCATTTAGGGCGGGCCTCGGCCGTAGCCTCCACAGGGCTGCGAGGACCCTCGAAAAGGCATACCCATTTAAGCGCCCTCCCCAGCCCAGCGGACCAAAAGGCTATAGCCACCGGCCCGGCGACTATTTCACGCCTTGCGCGCGGCATGTCTTGCCATTTTAGGCGGGCCGACAGTAGCCTCCCTTTGGGCGCGAGGACCCTCGAAAGACTGTACCCATTTCGGACACGACGCAGGCCCCCCTCCCCGGCTCCGAGGGCCAGGCTATAGCCCACCGGCCTCGGCGACTATTCAGCGCTGCACAGCGGAAATTTCTTGCCATTTTAGACGGGCTTCTGACCGTAGCCTCCCACTGACCACGAGGACCCTCGTAAAGGCATGCCATTTCCAATGACCCGAAACCCCTCCCTCCCAACCCCGCGGACCAAAGGCTATAGCCCGCCGGCCTCGATGACTATTTCCCGTCTTTGCGCGCTGGGAATTCTTGCCATTTAGGGCGGGCCTCGACCGTAGCCTCCCACTGGGCACACGAGGACCCTCGAATCGGCTGTGCCATTTCCGGCGAGCCCCAGGAACTTCCTCCCCGCCCCAGCGGACCAAGGCTCTGAGCCACCGGCCTCGGCGACTATTTCAGCGGCTGCGCCGCTGGACATTTCTTACCATTTAGGGGCGGGCTTCGACGTAGTAGCCTCCCAGGCACCGAGGACCCTCGTAAAACTGTACCCATTTCCGGCGACGGAACCCCGAAACCCGCTCCCCAGTCCCGGGACCAAAGGCTATAGCCCACGGCATCGGTGACTATTTCCCGTGCTGCGCCCGGCTGGCCTCTTGCCATTTAGGGCAGCCCTCGACCGTAGCCTCCAGCGGTACGCAGGGACCCTCGAAAAATTGTACCCATTTGGACGAGGCCCGAACTCCCTCCCGGCCCCACCGGACCCAAGGCTATAGCCAGCCGGCCTCGGCGACTATTTCAGCGCCCGCGGCTTAAGCATGTCTTGCCATTTTAAGCGCGCTTCGACCGTAGCCTCCCACTGGGCACCGAGGACCCTCGAAAGATTGTACCCATTTCCGACCACGGGCCCGAAACACCTTCCCCAGCCCTCGCGGACCAAGGCTATAGCCCACCGGCCTCGGTGACTGTTGACGCTCTACCCGCTGGGCATTTCTTGTCATTTAGGGCAGGCCTCTGGCCGTAGCCTCCACTGGGCATATGAGGACGCTCGAAAAGACTGAACCCATTTCAGCGCCCTCCCAACCCGCGGACCAAATGCTATAGCCCACGGCCTCGATGACTTTCCGTGCGCCGCTGGGCATTTCTTGCCATTTTAGGGCAGGCCTCTGACCGTAGCCTCCCACTGGGCACACGAGGACCCTCGAAAAGACCGTACCCATTTCTGACGACCAGAGCCCCCGAAACCCCCTCCCCAACCCCCGCGGACCAAAGGCTCTAGCCCACCGGCCTCGGCGATTATTTCACGCGCTGCGCCGCTGGGCATTTCTTGTCATTTTAGGGCAGGCCTCTGACCGTAGCCTCCCACGGGGCACACGAGAACCCTCGAAAAGACTGTACCCATTTCCGACGCCCCTCCCCAACCCCCGCGGACCAAAGGCTATAGCCCACCGGCCTCGGCGACTATTTCACGCTCTGCGCCGCTGGGCATTTCTTGCCATTTAAGGGCAGGCCCTGAAGGTAGCCTCCCACTGGGCACGCGAGGACCCTCGAAAAGACTGTACCCATTTCCGACGCAGGCCCCGAATGCCTCCCCAACTCCCGAGGGCCAAGGCTATAGCCCACCCGGCCTCGGCGGACTATTCACCGCTGCGCGCTGGACATTTCTTGCCATTTTAGGGACGGGCTTCTGACCGTAGCCTCCCTTGGGCACCGAGGACCCTCGTAAAAGGCGTATCCATTTCCGGCGGAGCCACGAAACCCCTCCCGGCCCCGTGGACCCAGGCTATAGCCCACGGCCTCGGCGACTATTTGACGCGCTGCGCTGGGTATTCTTGTTATTTTGGGTAGGCTTCTGATCGTAGCCTCCCAGGCTACGAGACCCTCGAAAAGACTGTACCCATTTCCGGCAGGCCCCAGAACTTCTCTCCCCCCCCCGGACCGAGGCTCTAGGCCACCGGCCTCGGCGACTATTTCAGCTGCGCGCTGGACATTTCTTGCCATTTTAAGGCGGGCTTCGACCGTAGCCTCCTACTGGGCACGAGGACCCTCGTAAGCTGTACCCATTTCCGGCAGGCCGAAACCCGCTCCCCAATCCCCGCGGACCAAAGGCTATAGCCCACCGGCCTCAGTGACTTTTTCCCGTGCTCCGCCGCTGGGCATTTCTTGCCATTTTAGGGCAGGCCTCTGACCGTAGCCTCCCACGGGGCACACGAGGACCCTCGAAAAGACTGTACCCATTTCCGACGCCCCTCCCCAACCCCCGCAGACCAAAGGCTATAGCCCACCGGCCTCGGCGACTATTTCACGCGCTGCGCCGCTGGGCATTTCTTGCCATTTTAGGGCAGGCCTGACGTAGCCTCCCCTGAGGCACGAGGACCCTCGAAAAAGGCTGTACCAATTTCCGACCCAGGCCCCGACGCCTCCCGGCCCCGACGGCCAACGGCTATAGACCACCGGCCTCGGCGACCATAACATGCGCTGCGCCGCTGGGCATTTCTTGCCATTTTAGGGCAGGCTTCTGACCGTAGCCTCCCACTGGGCACACGAGGACCATCGTAAGGTGTACCCATTTCCGGAGCCCGAAACCCCTCCCCGACCCCAGCGGACCAAAGGCTATAGCCCACCGGCCTCGGTGACTATTTGGCCTTCGCGCTGGGCATTTTTCTTGCCATTTTAGGGCGGGGCTTCTGACCGTAGCCTCCCAGGCACGAGGACCCTCGAAAAGACCGTGCCATTTCGTGACGAGCCCCGAAACCCCTCCCAGCCCTCGCGGACCGAAAAGGCTGGCCCACCGGCCTCGGTGACTATTTCAGCTGCGCTGGGCATTTCTTGTCATTTAGGGCAGGCCTCTGACCGTAGCCTCCCACAGGGCACACGAGACCCTCGAAAACTGTACCCATTTCAGCGCCACTCCCCAACCCCGCGGACCAAAGGCTATATCCCACGGACTCGGCGACTATTTCACGCTCTGCGCGCTGGGCATTTCTTGCCATTTAGGGCAGGCCACAGTAGCCTCACTTTGGGCGCGCGAGGACCCTCGAAAGACTGTACCCGTTTCCGACGCAGGCCCGAGCGCCTCCCAACCCCGGGCCAAAGGCTATAGCCCACGGCCTCGGCGACTATATCCAGCGCTGCGCTGGGCATTCTTGCCATTTAGGACAGGCTTGACCGTAGCCTCCAGCTGGGCACGAGGACCCTCGTAAAGGCGTATCCATTTCCGGCGACGGGCGGCGAAACCCCTCCCGGCCCCCCGCGGACCAAAGGCTATAGCCCACCGGCCTCAGTGACTATTTCCCGTGCTGCGCGCTGGGTATTTCTTGCTATTTTAGGGTAGGCTTCTGATCGTAGCCTCCCACTGGGCACACGAGGACCCTCGAAAAGACTGTACCCATTTCCGACGCCCAGAGCCCCAGAACTTCCCTCCCCAACCCCCGCGGACCAAAGGCTCTAGGCCACCGGCCTCGGCGACTATTTCACGCGCTGCGGCGCTGGGTATTTCTTGCCATTTTGGGCTTCTGACCGTAGCCTCCCCAGGCACGAGGACCCTCGTAAAAACTATGCCATTTCCGGCGGAGCCCGAAACCCGCTCCCCAGTCCCCAGCGGACCAAGGTTATAGCCCACGGCATCGGTGACTATTTCCCGTGCTGCGCGCTGGGCATTTCTTGCCATTTAGGGCAGCCCTCGGCCGTAGCCTCCCAGGTACGCGGGACCCTCGAAAGACTGTACCCATTTGGACGCCCGAGCCCCGAACTCCCCTCCCCAACCCCCACGGACCAAAGGCTATAGCCCGCCGGCCTCGACGACTATTTCAGACGCAGCGCCGGTTAAGCATGTCTTGCCATTTTAGGGCCGGCTTGACCGTAACCTCGCCAGCTGGCACCCGAGGACCCTCGAAAAGCGTACCCATTTCGGCGACGCAGGCCCGAAACACCTTCCCCAACCCTCGCGGACCAAGGCTATAGCCCACGGCCTCGGTGACTATTTGGCCTTCGCGCTGGGCATTTCTTGCCATTTTAGGGCAGCTTCTGACCGTAGCCTCCCAGCGCTGCACGAGGACCCTCGAAAAGGCCGTACCCATTTCTGGCGACGAGCCCCGAAACCCCTCCCAGGCCCCAGCGGACCAAGGCTCTGGCCCACGGCCTCGGTGATTATTTCCGCAGCTCGCGCTGGGCATTCTTGTCATTTAGGGCAGGCCTCGACCGTAGCCACCCACAGGGCTACGAGGACCCTCGAAAAGACTGTACCCATTTCCGCCCTCCCCCAAACCCCCAGACCAAGGCTAGCCCACGCCTCGGCGACTATTTCACGCTCTGCGCAGCTGGGCATTTCTTGCCATTTTGGGCAGGCCACAGGTAGCCTCCCATGGTGGCGAGGACCCTCGAAAAGACTGTACCCGTTTCCGACACCCAGAGCCCCCGAATGCCCCACCCTAACTCCCGAGTGCCAAAGGCTATAGCCCACCGGCCTCAGTGACTATTTCCCGTGCTGCGCCGCTGGGCATTTCTTGCCATTTTAGGACAGGCTTCTGACCGTAGCCTCCAACTGGGCACACGAGGACCCTCGTAAAGACTGTATCCATTTCCGACGACCAGAGCGACCGAAACCCCCTCCCCAACCCCCGCGGACCAAAGGCTATAGCCCACCGGCCTCAGTGACTATTTCCCGTGCTGCGCGCTGGGTATTTCTTACTATTTTAGGGTAGGCTTCTGATCGTAGCCTCCCACTGGGCACACGAGGACCCTCGAAAAGACTGTACCCATTTCCGACGCCCAGAGCCCCAGAACTTCCCTCCCCAACCCCCGCGGACCAAAGGCTCTTGGCCACCGGCCTCGGCGACTATTTCAAGCGCTGCGCCGCTGGACATTTCTTGCCATTTAGGGCGACCTCGGCGTAGCCTCAAGCTGGGCACGAGGACCCTCGAAAGACCGTACCATTTCTGGCGGACCCAGGCCCCGAACTCGCTCCCCGGCCCCGAGGGCCAGGCTATAGCCCACCGGCCTCGGCGACTATATCGCGCGCTGCGCGCTAGACATTTCATGCCATTTTAGGGCAGGCTTCTGACCGTAGCCTCCCAGGCTGCGAGACCCTCGAAAGGCTGTACCCATTTCCGGCGATGAGCCCCGAGCCGATCCCCGATCCCCGCGGACCAAAGGCTATAGCCACGGCCTCAGTGACTTTCCAGTGCTCGCGCTGGGCATTTCTTGCCATTTTAGTGCTGGCCTCTGTCCGTAGCTTTCCAGTGGGCACACGAGGACCCTCGAAAGACCGTACCCATTTCGGCGACGAGCCCCGAAACCCCTCCCGGCCCCGCGGACCGAGGCTCTAGCCCACCCCGGCCTCGGCGATTATTTCAGCAGCGCTGCGGCATTTCTTGTCATTTTGGGCAGGCCTCTGACCGTAGCCCCCCACAGGGCACCACGAGAACCCTCGAAAAGACTGTACCCATTTCGGCCCCTCCCGGCCCCGCGGACCAAAGGCTATAGCCCACCGGCCTCGGCGACTATTTCACGCGCTGCGCCGCTGGGCATTTCTTGCCATTTAAGGGCAGGCCACGGTAGCCTCCCCGGCCGCGAGGACCCTCGAAAAAGACTGTGCCATTTCCGACACAGGCCCCAGAATGCCTCCCGATTCCGAGGGCCAAGGCTATAGCCCACCGGCCTCGGCGACTATTTCACCTTCTGCGCTGGACATTCTTGCCATTTAGGACAGGCTTCGGCCGTAGCCTCCCAGGCACACGAGGACCCTCGTAAAGCGTATCCATTTCCGGCGACAGGCCCCGAAACCCCCTCCCCAACCCCCGCGGACCAAAGGCTATAGCCCACCGGCCTCAGTGACTATTTCCCGTGCTGCGCCGCTGGGCATTTCTTGCCATTTTAGGGCAGGCCTCTGACCGTAGCCTCCCACTAGGCACACGAGGACCCTCGAAAAGGCTGTAATCATTTCCGACGATCAGAGCCCCCGAAACCCCCTCCCCAACCCCCGTGGACCAAAGGCTATAGCCCACCGGCCTCGGCGACTATTTCACGCGCTGCGCGCTGGGTATTTCTTGCTATTTTAGGGTAGGCTTCTGATCGTAGCCTCCCACTGGGCTACGAGGACCCTCGAAAAGGCTGTACCCATTTCCGGCCCAGGCCCAGAACTTCTCTCCCCAACCCCGCGGACCAAAGGCTCTGGGCCACGGCCTCGGCGGACTATTTCACGCGCGCTGCGACGCTGGACATTTCTTGCCATTTTAGGCGGGCTTGACCGTAGCCTCCCTACAGGCACGAGGACCCTCGTAAGACTGTACCATTTCCGGCGACCAGGCCCCGAAACCCGCTCCCAGTCCCAGCGGACCAAAGGCTATAGCCCACGGCCTCGGTGACTTTCCCGTGCTCCGCGCTGGGCATTTCTTCCCATTTTAAGGGCAGGCCTCTGGCCGTAGCCTCCCAGGCTGCAGGACCCTCGAAAAGGCATGTACCCATTTCCGGCGCCCTCCCCAGCCCGCGGACCAAAGGCTATAGCCCACCGGCCTCGGCGACTATTTCCAGCAGCTGCGCGCTGGGCATTTCTTGCCATTTAGGGCAGGCCACTGAGCGTAGCCTCCCAGCTTTGGGCGCGCGAGGACCCTCGAAAGACTGTACCAATTTCCGACACAGGCCCCAGGCGCCTCCCCAGCCCCCGAGGGCCAAAGGCTATAGCCCACCGGCCTCGGCGACTATATCAAGCGCTGCGCCGCTGGACATTTCTTGCCATTTTAGGGCAGGCGTCTGACCGTAGCCTCCCCAGGCACCACGAGGACCCTCGTAAAGGTGTACCATTTCCGGCGACGAGGCCCCGAAACCCCTCCCCGGCCCGCGGACCAAAGGCTATAGCCCACGGCCTCGGTGACTATTTGGCCTTCGCGCTGGGCATTTCTTGCCATTTTAGGGCGGGCTTCTGACCGTAGCCTCACCCCAGGCACGAGACCCTCGAAAAGGCCGTACCCATTTCGGCGACGAGCCCGAAACCCCCTCCCCCGCGGACCAAAGGCTCTGGCCCACCGGCCTCGGTGACTATTTCACGCGCTGCGCCGCTGGGCATTTCTTGTCATTTTAGGGCAGGCCTCTGACCGTAGCCTCCCACGGGGCACACGAGGACCCTCGAAAAGACTGTACCCATTTCCGACGCCACTCCCCAACCCCCGCAGACCAAAGGCTATATCCCACCGGCCTCGGCGACTATTTCACGCTCTGCGCCGCTGGGCATTTCTTGCCATTTTAGGGCAGGCCCTGAAGGTAGCCTCCCACTGGGCGCGCGAGGACCCTCGAAAAGACTGTACCCGTTTCCGACACCCAGAGCCCCCGAACGCCCCTCCCCAACCCCCGAGGGCCAAAGGCTATAGCCCACCGGCCTCGGCGACTATATCACGCGCTGCGCCGCTGGGCATTTCTTGCCATTTTAGGACAGGCTTCTGACCGTAGCCTCCCACTGGGCACACGAGGACCCTCGTAAAGACTGTATCCATTTCCGACGACCAGAGCGACCGAAACCCCCTCCCCAACCCCCGCGGACCAAAGGCTATAGCCCACCGGCCTCAGTGACTATTTCCCGTGCTGCGCGCTGGGTATTTCTTGCTATTTTAGGGTAGGCTTCTGATCGTAGCCTCCCACTGGGCACACGAGGACCCTCGAAAAGACTGTACCCATTTCCGACGCCCAGAGCCCCAGAACTTCCCTCCCCAACCCCCGCGGACCAAAGGCTCTAGGCCACCGGCCTCGGCGACTATTTCAAGCGCTGCGCCGCTGGACATTTGTTGCCATTTTAGGGCAGGCTTCTGACCGTAGCCTCCCACTGGGCACACGAGGACCCTCGTAATGTATTTTAGTATTTACGTGGTCAAGAGCGAGCCCCCGAAACCCGCTCCCCAATCCCCGCGGACCAAAGGCTATAGCCCACCGGCATCAGTTACTATTTCCGGTGCTGCGCCGCTGGGCATTTCTTGCCATTTTAGGGCAGCCCTCTGACCGTAGCCTCCCACTGGGTACATGAGGACCCTCGAAACGACTGTACCCATTTCTGACGAGCCCCGAACTCCTCCCAGCCCCCACGGACCCAAGGCTATAGCCCCCCGGCCTCGGCGACTATTTGACGCGCCCGGCTTAAGCATGTCTTGCCATTTTGGGCAGGCTTGACCGAAGCCTCGCCTTTGGGCACCACGAGACCCTCGAAAAGGCATGCCATTTCGGCGGCGAGCCCGAAACACCTTCCCCAACCCTCGCGGACCAAGGCTATAGCCACCGGCCTCGGTGACTATTTGTGGCCTTCGCGCTGGGCATTTCTTGCCATTTTAGGGCAGGCTTCTGACCGTAGCCTCCCAGGCACGAGGACCCTCGAAGGCCGTACCCATTTCGTGACCCGAGCCCCGGCCTCCCGGCCCAGCGGACAAAGGCTCTGGCCCACGGCCTCGGTGATTATTTCCACGCTCGCGCTCGGCATTCTTGTCATTTTGGGCAGGCCTCTGACCGTAGCCACCACAGGGCACGAGGACCCTCGAAAAGACTGTACCCATTTCGGCGCCTCCCAGCCCCGCGGACCAAAGGCTATAGCCACGGCCTCGGCGACTATTTCACGCTCTGCACGCTGGGCATTTCTTGCCATTTAGGGCGGGCCACGAAGGTAGCCTCCCTTTGGCGCGCGAGGACCCTCGAAAAGCTGTGCCGTTTCCGACACCCAGAGCCCCCGAATGCCCCTCCCCAACTCCCGAGGGCCAAAGGCTATAGCCCACCGGCCTCAGTGACTATTTCCCGTGCTGCGCCGCTGGGCATTTCTTGCCATTTTAGGACAGGCTTCTGACCGTAGCCTCCCACTGGGCACACGAGGACCCTCGTAAAGACTGTATCCATTTCCGACGACCAGAGCGACCGAAACCCCCTCCCCAACCCCCGCGGACCAAAGGCTATAGCCCACCGGCCTCAGTGACTATTTCCCGTGCTGCGCGCTGGGTATTTCTTGCTATTTTAGGGTAGGCTTCTGATCGTAGCCTCCCACTGGGCACACGAGGACCCTCGAAAAGACTGTACCCATTTCCGACGCCCAGAGCCCCAGAACTTCCCTCCCCAACCCCCGCGGACCAAAGGCTCTTGGCCACCGGCCTCGGCGACTATTTCAAGCGCTGCGCCGCTGGACATTTCTTGCCATTTTAGGGCAGGCCTCTGACCGTAGCCTCCCACTGGGCACACGAGGACCCTCGAAAAGACCGTACCCATTTCTGACGACCAGAGCCCCCCAAAACCCTCGGCCCAGCGGACCAAGGCTGGCCCACCGGCCTCGGTGACTATTTCACGCGTTGCGCCGCTGGGCATTTCTTGTCATTTTAGGGCAGGCCTCTGACCGTAGCCACCCACGGGGCACACGAGGACCCTCGAAAAGACTGTACCCATTTCCGACGCCCCTCCCCAACCACCGCAGACCAAAGGCTATAGCCCACCAGCCTCGGCGACTATTTCACGCTCTGCGCCGCTGGGCATTTCTTGCCATTTTAGGGCAGGCCCTGAAGGTAGCCTCCCACTGGGCATGCGAGGACCCTCGAAAAGACTGTACCCATTTCCGACACCCAGAGCCCCCGAATGCCCCTCCCCACATACCGATGGCCAAAGGCTAAAGCCCACCGGCCTCGGTGACTATTTCCGCAGCTGCGCGTTGGACATTTCTTGCCATTTAGGACAGGCTTGACCGTAGCCTCCCACCCAGGCTGCAGGGACCCTCGTAAAGACATACCCATTTCCGGCGATCGAGGCCCCGAGCCCTCCCAACCCCCGCGGACCAAAGGCTATAGCCCACCGGCCTCAATGACTATTTCCCGTGCTGCGCCGCTGGTTATTTCTTGCCATTTTAGGGCAGGCCTCTGACCGTAGCCTCCCACTGGGCACACGAGGACCCTCGTAAACTGCCATTTCCGATGATCAGGCCCCGAAACCCCTCCCGACCCGTGGACCAAGGCTATAGCCCACCGGCCTCGGCGACTATTTCCTTGCTGGGTATTTCTTGCTATTTTAGGGTAGGCTTGATCGTAGCCTCCCTAGGCCGAGGACCCTCGAAAAGGCATGCCATTTCCGACACCAGAGCCCCGAACTTCCCTCCCCGGCCCCAGCGGACCAAATGCTATAGGCCCACGGCCTCGGCGACTATTTCACCGCTGCGCGCTGGACATTTCTTGCCATTTAGTGCAGGCTTCGGACCGTAGCCTCTTGGGCTACGAGGACCCTCGTAAAGACTGTCCCATTTCCGGCGACGAGCCCGAAACCCGCTCCCCGATCCCCGCGGACCAGGCTATAGCCCACGGCCTCGATGACTATTTCCGTGCTGCTCCGTTGGGCTTTTCTTGTTAATTTATGGCAGGCCTCTGACCGTAGCCTCCCACTGGACACGAGGCCCTCGAAAAAGCATGCCCATTTCGGCGCCCCTCCCACTCCCGCGGACCAAGGCTATAGCCCACCGGCCTCGGCGACTATTTCACGCTCTGCGCGCTGGAGCATTTCTTGCCATTTAGGGCAGGCCACGGTAGCCTCCCCGGGCATCGAGGACCCTCGAAAAGACTGTACCCATTTCCGACACCCAGGCCCCGAATGCCTCCCGACTCCGAGGGCCAAGGCTATAGCCCGCCGGCCTCGGTGACTATTCGCAGCTGCGCGCTGGACATTTCTTGCTACTTTAGGGCGGGCTTCTGACCGTAGCCTCCCAGGCACACGAGGACCCTCGTAAAGGCATGCCATTTCCGGCGGCAGGCCCCGAAACCCCTCCCAGCCCCGCGGACCAAAGGCTATAGCCCACGGCCTCGATGACTATTTCCCGTGCTGCGCGCTGGTTATTTCTTGCCATTTTAGGGCAGGCCTCGACCGTAGCCTCCCCAGGCACTGAGGACCCTCGAAAAGGCATACCCATTTCCGGCGATCAGGCCCCTAAACCCCTCCCCAACCCCGTGGACCAAAGGCTATAGCCCCCCGGCCTCGGCGACTCTTTCTGGCGGTGCGCGCTGGGTATGTCTTGCTTTTTTAGAGTAGGCTTCTGATCGTAGCCTCCCCTGGGCACGAGGACCCTCGAAAAGACAGAACCCATTTCCGACACCAAGAGCCCCAGAAAATCCCTCCCCAACCCCCGCGGACCAAAGGCTCTAGGCCACCGGCCTCGGAGACTATTTCCGCGCTGCGCGCTGGACATTTCTTGCCATTTAAGGCGGGCTTGACCGTAGCCTCTCAGGCACACGAGGACCCTCGTAAGCTGCCATTTCCGGCGACCAGGCTCCGAAACCCGCTCCCCAATCCCCGCGGACCAAAGGCTATAGCCCACCGGCCTCAGTGACTATTTCCCGTGCTGCGCCGTTGGGCATTTCTTGCCATTTTAGGGCAGGCCTCTGATCGTAGCCTCCCACGGGGCACACGAGGACCCTCGAAAAGACTGTACACATTTCCGACGCCCCTCCCCAACCCCGGTAGACCAAAGGCTATAGCCCACCGACCTCGGCGACTATTTCACGCTCTGCGCCGCTGCGCATTTCTTGCCATTTTAGGGCAGGCCCTGAAGGTAGCCTCCCACTGGGCATGCGAGGACCCTCGAAAAGACTGTACCCATTTCCGACACCCAGAGCCCCCGAATGCCCCTCCCCAACTCCCGAGGGCCAAAGGCTATAGCCCACCGGCCTCGGCGACTATTTCACGCGCTGCGCCGCTGGACATTTCTTGCCATTTTAGGACAGGCTTCTGACCGTAGCCTCCCAGGCTACGAGGACCCTCGTAAAGACTGCCCATTTCCGGCGGCCAGGCCCGAAACCCCTCCCAACCCCGCGGACCAAAGGCTATAGCCCACCGGCCTCAGTGACTATTTCCCGTGTTGCGCCGCTGGTTATTTCTTGCTATTTTAGGGCAGGCTTCTGACCGTAGCCTCCCCAGGCAAGCGAGGACCCTCGAAAGACTGTACCCATTTCCGACGATGAGCCCCGAAACCCCTCCCCGGCCCCGAGGACCAAAGGCTATAGCCCACCGGCCTCGGCGACTATTTCACGCAGCGCTGCGCGCTGGGTATTTCTTGCTATTTTGGGTGGGCTTCTGATCGTAGCCTCCCTGAGCACGAGGACCCTCGAAAGACTGTACCCATTTCCGACGCAGGCCCCAGCGCCTCCCGGCCCGAGGGCCAAGGCTATAGCCCACCGGCCTCGGCGACTATATCACGCGTTGCGCCGCTGGACATTTCTTGCCATTTTAGGGCAGGCTTCTGGCGTAGCCTCCCCACTGGGCACGAGGACCCTCGTAAAGACTGCCCATTTCCGGCAGCCCCGAAACCCCTCCCACCCCGCGGACCAAAGGCTATAGCCCACGGCCTCGATGACTATTTCCCGTGCTGCGCCGCTCGGCATTTCTTGCCATTTAGGGCAGGCCACAGTAGCCTCCCAGCAGGGCGAGGACCCTCGAAAAACTGCCATTTCCGACACCCAGGCCCCGAACACCCCTCCCCAACCCGCGAGGGCCAAAGGCTATAGACCACCGGCCTCGGCGACTATATCTCGCGCTGCGCCGCTGGACATTTCTTACCATTTTAGGGCAGGCTTCGGACCGTAGCCTCCAGGCACCGAGGACCCTCGTAAAAGCTGTACCCATTTCCGGCGGACGGGCCCCGAAACCCCTCCCCGGCGGACCAAAGGCTATAGCCCACGGCCTCAGTGACTATTTCCCGTGCTGCGCGCTGGGCATTCCTTGCCATTTAGGGCAGGCCTCGACCGTAGCCTCCCCAGCACGAGGACCTTGAAAAGACTGTACCCATTTCCGGCCGAGACCCAGCCCCCACCCCGCGGACCAAGGCTATAGCCCACGGTCTCGGCGACTATTTCACGCAGCGCTGCGCGCTGGGCATGTCTTGCTATTTTAGGGCAGGCTTCTGACCGTAGCCTCCAGGCACGAGGACCCTCGAAAAAGTACCCATTTCCGGCGACGAGCCCCGAAATCCCTCCCGGCCCCGCGGACCAAAAGGCTATACCCCGCCGGCCTCGGCGACTATTTCGCGCGCTGCGCCGGGTATTTCTTGGCATTTTAGGGTTGGCCTCTGACTGTAGCCTCCCAGGCACGGAGGACCGTCGAAAGACTGTACCCATTTCCGGCGCGAGCCCCAGGCTTCCTCCCGACCCCCGCGGACCAAAGGCTCTAGGCCACCGGCCTCGGCGACTATTTCACGCGCTGCGCCGCTGGACATTTCTTGCCATTTTAGGGCAGGCTTCTGACCGTATCCTCCTACTGGGCACACGAGGACCCTCGTAAAGACTGTACCCATTTCCGACGACCAGAGCCCCCGAAACCCGCTCCCCAATCCCCGCGGACCAAAGGCTATAGCCCACCGGCCTCAGTGACTATTTCCCGTGCTGCGCCGCTCGGCATTTCTTGCCATTTTAGGGCAGGCCTCTGACCGTAGCCTCCCACGGGACACACGAGGACCCTCGAAAAGACTGTACCCATTTCCGACGCCCCTCCCCACCCCATGAGACCAAAGGCTATAGCCCACGGCCTCGATGACTATTTCCCGTGCTGCGCGCTGGGCATTTGTTGCCATTTTAGGGCAGGCCCTGAGCGTAGCCTCAGAAAGACTGTACTCATTTCCGACACGAGCCCCGACGCCTCCCAGCGCCCGAGGCCAAGGCTATAGCCCACCGGCCTCGGCGACTATATCAGCGCTGCGCGCTGGACATTTCATGCCATTTTAGGGCAGGCTTGGACCGTAGCCTCCCAGGCACGAGGACCCTCGTAAGCCGTACCATTTCCGGCGACGAGCCCCGAAACCCCTCCCCGGCCCCGCGGACCAGGCTAGCCACGGCATCGGTGACTATTTGACTTCGCTTCTGACGCTGGGCATTTCTTGCCCCTTTTAGGGCGAGCTTCTGACCGTAGCCTCCCACTGGGCACACGAGGACCCTCGAAGTGACCGGACCCATTTCGGCGACCCCCGAAACCCCTCCCGGCCCCAGCGGACCGAGGCTATAGCCCGCGGCCTCGGTGACTATTTCACGCAGCTCTGCGGCGCTGGGCATTTATTGTCATTTTAGGGCAGGCCTCTGACCGTAGCCACCACAGAGCACGGAGGACCCTCGAAAAATGCCATTCCGGCGCCCTCCCCAACCCCGCGGACCAGGCTATAGCCCACCGGCCTCGGCGACTATTTCACGCTCTGCGCGCTGGGCATTTCTTGCCATTTGGGCAGGCCACGAAGGTAGCCTCCCAGAGCACGCAGGAGCCTCGAAAAGACTGTACCCATTTCCGACACCAGGCCCCGAACACCTCTCCCGGCCCCGAGGCCAAAAGGCTATAGCCCACCGGCCTCGGGGACTATATCCAGCCTGCGCGCTGGACATTTCTTACCATTTTAGGGCGGGCTTCTGACGTAGCCTCCCACAGGCACACGAGGACCCTCGTAAAGGCATGCCATTTCCGGCAGGCCCCGAAACCCCTCCCAGCCCCAGCGGACCAAGGCTATAGCCCACCGGCCTCGATGACTATTTCCCGTGCTGCGCCCGCTGGGCATTTCTTGCCATTTAGGGCAGGCCTCGGCCGTAGCCTCCCAGGCTACGAGGACCCTCGAAAAGACTGTACCCATTTCCGGCCCGAGACCCGAGCGCCCCACCCACCCCCGCGGACCAGGCTATAGCCCACCGGCCTCGGCGACTATTTCACGCTGCGCGCGCTGGGCATGTCTTGCTATTTTAGGGCAGGCTTGACCGTAGCCTCCCAGGCACACGAGGACCCTCGAAAGACTGTACCCATTTCCGGCGGAGGCCCCAGCCCTCCCAGCCCCGTGGACCAAAGGCTATAGCCACCGGCCTCGGCGACTATTTCACAGCGCTGCGCTGGGTATTCTCGCTATTTTAGGGCGGGCTTCTGATCGTAGCCTCCCAGGCACCACGAGGACCCTCGTAAGACGTACCCATTTCCGGCGACCCAGGCCCCGAAACCCCCTCCCCGGCCCCGCGGACCAAGGCTATAGCCCACGGCATCGGTAACTATTTGGCGCTTCGCGCTGGGCATTTCTTGCCGCTTTAGGGCGAGCTTCTGACCGTAGCCTCCCACTGGGCACGAGATGTACCTCGAAAAGACCGTACCCATTTCTGGCGACCAGAGCCCCCGAAACCCCCTCCCCAACCCCCGCGGACCAAAGGCTATAGCCCACCGGCCTCGGTGACTATTTCACGCGCTGCGACACTGGGCATTTCTTGTCATTTTAGGGCAGCCCTCTGACCGTAGCCACCCACGGGGCACACGAGGACCCTCGAAAAGACTGTACCCATTTCCGACGCCCCTCCCCAACCCCCGCAGACCAAAGGCTATAGCCTACCGGCCTCGGAGACTATTTCACGCTCTGCGCCGCTGGGCATTTCTTGCCAATTTAGGGCAGGCCCTGAAGGTAGCCTCCCACTGGGCACGCGAGGACCCTCGAAAAGTCTATACCCATTTCCGACACCAGGCCCCAGACACCTCCCGGCCCCGAGGGCCAAAGGCTATAGCCCACCGGCCTCGGCGACTATTTCACGCTCTGCGCCGCTGGGCATTTCTTGCCAATTTAGGGCAGGCCCTGAAGGTAGCCTCCCACTGGGCATGCGAGGACCCTCGAAAAGACTGTACCCATTTCCGACAGAGACCCGAGCGCCCCACCCGGCCCCAGCGGACCAAAGGCTATAGCCCACCGGCCTCGGCGACTATTTCACGCGCTGCGCCGCTGGGCATGTCTTGCTATTTTAGGGCAGGTTTCTGACCGTAGCCTCCCACTGGGCACACGAGGACTCTCGAAAAGACTGTACCCATTTCCGACGACCAGAGCCCCCGAAACCCCCTCCCCAACCCCCGTGGACCAAAGGCTATAGCCCACCGGCCTCGGCGACTATTTCACGCGCGGCGCGCTGGGTATTTCTTGCTATTTTAGGGCAGGCTTCTGATCGTAGCCTCCCACTGGGCACATGAGGACACTTGAAAAGATTGTACCCATTTCCGGCGAGCCCGAACTTCCTCCCGACCGCAGCGGACAAAAGGCTCTAGGCCACCGGCCTCGGCGACTATTTCATGCGCTGCGCCGCTTGACATTTCTTGCCATTTTAGGGCAGGCTTTTGACCGTAGCCTCCCACTGGGCACACGAGGACCCTCGTATAGACTGTACCCATTTCCGACGACCAGAGCCCCCGAAACCCCCTCCCCAACCCCCGCGGACCAAAGGCTATAGCCCACCGGCCTCAGTGACTATTTCCCGTGCTGCGCCGCTGGTTATTTCTTGCTATTTTAGGGCAGGCCTCTGACCGTAGCCTCCCACTGGGCACACGAGGACCCTCGAAAAGACTGTACCCATTTCCGACGATCAGAGCCCCCCAAAACCCCACCCCAACCCCCGCGGACCAACGGCTATAGCCCACCGGCCTCGGCGACTATTTCACGCGCTGCGCGCTGGGTATTTCTTGCTATTTTAGGGTAGGCTTCTGATCGTAGCCTCCCACTGGGCACACGAGGACCCTCGAAAAGACTGTACCCATTTCCGACACCCAGAGCCCCAGAACTTCCCTCCCCAACCCCCGCGGACCAAAGGCTCTAGGCCACCGGCCTCGGCGACTATTTCACGCGCTGCGCCGCTGGACATTTCTTGCCATTTTAGGGCAGGCTTCTGACCGTAGCCTCCTACTGGGCACACGAGGACCCTCGTAAAGACTGTACCCATTTCCGACGACCAGAGCCCCCGAAACCCGCTCCCCAATCCCCGCGGACCAAAGGCTATAGCCCACCGGCCTCAGTGACTATTTCCCGTGCTGCGCCGCTGGGTATTTCTTGCCATTTTAGGGCAGGCCTCTGACCGTAGCCTCCCACGGGACACACGAGGACCCTCGAAAAGACTGTACCCATTTCCGACGCCCCTCCCCAACTCCCGCAGACCAAAGGCTATAGCCCACCGGCCTCGGCGACTATTTCACGCTCTGCGCCGCTGGGCATTTCTTGCCATTTTAGGGCAGGCCCTGAAGGTAGCCTCCCACTGGGCATGCGAGGACCCTCGAAAAGACTGTACCCATTTCCGACCCCTCCCCAACTCCCGAGGGTCAAAGGCTATAGCCCACCGGCCTCGGTGACTATTTCACGCGCTGCGCCGCTGGACATTTCTTGCCATTTTAGGACAGGCTTCTGACCGTAGCCTCCCACTGGGCACACGAGGACCCTCGTAAAGACTGTACCCATTTCCGACGCCCCTCCCCAACCCCCGCGGACCAAAGGCTATAGCCCACCGGCCTCAGTGACTATTTCCCGTGCTGCGCCGCTGGTTATTTCTTGCCATTTTAGGGCAGGCCTCTGACCGTAGCCTCCCACTGGGCACACGAGGACCCTCGAAAAGACTGTACCCATTTCCGACGATCAGAGCCCCCTAAACCCCCTCCCCAACCCCCGTGGACCAAAGGCTATAGCCCACCGGCCTCGGCGACTATTTCACGCGCTGCGCGCTGGGTATTTCTTGCTATTTTAGGGTAGGCTTCTGATCGTAGCCTCCCACTGGGCACACGAGGACCCTCGAAAAGACTGTACCCATTTCCGACGCCCAGAGCCCCAGAACTTCCCTCCCCAACCCCCGCGGACCAAAGGCTCTAGGCCACCGGCCTCAGTGACTATTTCCCGTGCTGCGCCGCTGGGCATTTCTTGCCATTTTAGGGCAGGCCTCTGACCGTAGCCTCCCACTGGGCACACGAGGACCCTCGACAAAGGTACCCATTTCGGACGGAACCTCCTAAACCCCTCCCGGCCCCAGCGGACCAAAGGCTATATCCCACCGGCCTCAGTGGCTATTTCCCGCGCTGCGCCGCTAGGCATTTCTTGCCATTTTAGGGCAGGCTTCTAACCGTAGCCTCCCACTGGGCACACGAGGACCCTCGAAAAGACCGTACCCATTTCTGACGACCAGAGCCCCAGAAACCCCCTCCCCAACCCCCGCGGACAAAAGGCTATAGCCCACCGGCCTCAGTGACTATTTCCCGTGCTGCGCCGCTGGGCATTTCTTGCCATTTTATGGCAGGCCTCTGCCGTAGCCTCCCACTGGGCACACGAGGACCCTCGAAAAGCCTGTACCCATTTCCGACGCCCAGAGCACCCGAAACCCCCTCCCCAACCCCCGCGGACCAAAGGCTGTAGCCCACCGGCCTCGATGACTATTTCACGCGCTGCGCCGCTGGGCATTTTTTGCCATTTTAGGGCAGGCCTCTGACCGTAGCCTCCCACTGGGGACATGAGGACCCTCGAAAAGACTGTACACATTTTCAACGACCAGAGCCCCCGAAACCCCCTCCCCAACCCCCGCGGACCAAAGGCTATAGCCCACCGGCCTCGGTGACTATTTCCCGCGCTGCGCAGCTGGGCATTTCTTGCCATTTTAGGGCAGCCCTCTGACCGTAGCCTCCCACTGGGCACACGAGGACCCTCGAAAAGACTGTACCCATTTCGGACGCCCAGAGCCCCCGAACTCCCCTCCCCAACCCCCGCGGACCAAAGGCTATAGCCCACCGGCCTCGGCGACTATTTCACGCGCCGCGCCGCTGGGCATGTCTTGCCATTTTAGGGCAGGCTTCTGACCGTAGCCTCCCACTGGGCACACGAGGACCCTCGAAAAGACTGTACCCATTTCTGACGACCAGAGCCCCCGAAACACCTTCCCCAACCCCCGCGGACCAAAGGCTATAGCCCACCGGCCTCGGCGACTATTTGACGCGCTACGCCGCTGGGCATTTCTTGCCATTTTAGGGCAGGCTTCTGGCCGTAGCCTCCCACTGGGCACACGAGGACCCTCAAAAAGACCGTACCCATTTCTGACGACCAGAGCCCCCGAATCCCCTCCCCAAACCCCGCGGACCAAAGGCTATAGCCCACCGGCCTCGGTGACTATTTCACGCGCTGCGCCGCTGGACATTTCTTGCCATTTTAGGGCAGGCTTCTAACCGTAATCTCCCACTGGGCACACGAGGACCCTCGTAAAGACTGTACCCATTTCCGACGGCCAGAGCCCCCGAAACCCCCTCCCTAACCCCTGCGGACCAAAGGCTATACCAACCGGCCTCAGTGACTATTTCCCGTGCTGCGCCGCTGGGCATTTCTTGCAATTTTAGGGCAGGCCTCTGACTGTAGCCTCCCACTGGGCACACGAGGACCCTCGAAAAGCCTGTACCCATTTCCGACGCCCAGAGTCCCCGAACGCCCCTCCCCAACCCCCGCGGACCAAAGGCTATAGCCTACCGGCCTCGGCGACTATTTCACGCCGCTGGGCATGTCTTGCCATTTTAGGGCAGGCCTCTGACCGTAGCCTCCCACTGGGCACACGAGGACCCTCGAAATGCCTGTACCCATTTCCGACGCCCAGAGCCCCCGAACGCCCCTCCCCAACCCCCGCGGACCAAAGGCTATAGCCTACCGGCCTCGGCGACTATTTCACGCGCTGCGCCGCTGGGCATGTCTTGCCATTTTAGGGCAGGCCTCTGACCGTAGCCTCCCACTGGGCACACGAGGACCCTCGAAAAGCCTGTACCCATTTCCGACGCCCAGAGACCCGACGCCTCCCGGCCCCGCGGACCAACGGCTACAGCCTACCGCCCTCGGCGACTATTTCACGCGCTGCATGTCTTGCCATTTTAGGGCAGGCCTCTGACCGTAGCCTCCCACTGGGCTCGAAAAGCCTGTACCCATTTCGGCGCCCAGGCCCCGACGCCCCTCCCCGGCCCCGCGGACCAAAGGCTATAGCCTACCGGCCTCGGCGACTATTTCACGCGCTGCGCCGCTGGGCATGTCTTGCCATTTTAGGGCAGGCCTCTGACCGTAGCCTCCCACTGGGCACACGAGGACCCTCGAAAAGCCTGTACCCATTTCTGACGACCAGAGTCCCCGAACCATCTTCCCCAACCCCCGCGGACCAAAGGCTATAGCCCACCGGCCTCGGCGACTATTTGACGCGCTACGTCGCTGGGCATTTCTTGCCATTTTAGGGCAGGCTTCTGGCCGTAGCCTCCCACTGGGCACAGGAGGACCCTCGAAAAGACCGTACCCATTTCTGACGACCAGAGCCCCCGAAACCCCCGGCCCAACCCCCGCGGACCAAAGGCTATAGCCCACCGGCCTCGGTGACTATTTCACGCGCTGCGCCGCTGGGCATTTCTTGTCATTTTAGGGCAGGCCTCTGACCGTAGCCTCCCACGGGGCACACGAGGACCCTCGAAAAGACTGTACCCATTTCCGACGCCCCTCCCCAACCCCCGCACACCAAAGGCTATAGCCCACCGGCATCGGCGACTATTTCACGCGCTGCGCCATTGGACATTTCTTGCCATTTTATGGCAGGCTTCTAACCGTAATCTCCCACTGGGCACACGAGGACCCTCGTAAAGACTGTACCCATTTCCGACGGCCAGAGCCCCCGAAACCCCCTTCCTAACCCCTGCGGACCAAAGGCTATACCCACCGGCCTCAGTGACTATTTCCCGTGCTGCGCCGCTGGGCATTTCTTGCCATTTTAGGGCAGCCCTCTGACCGTAGCCTCCCACTGGGCACACGAGGACCCTCGAAAAGCCTGTACCCATTTCTGATGCAGGCCCCAGGCGCCTCCCGACCCCGCGGACCAAGGCTATAGCCTACGGCCTCGGCGACTATTTCCGCAGCGCTGCGCGCTGGGCATGTCTTGCCATTTTGGGCAGGCTTCTGACCATAGCCTCCCAGGCACGAGGACCCTCGAAGACTGTACCCATTTCCGGCGCCCAGGCCCCGAGCGCCCTCGCCAACCCCAGCGGACCGAGGCTATAGCCCACCGGCCACGGCGACTATTTCACCAGCTGCGCGCTGGGCATGTCTTGGCATTTTAAAGCGGGCTTCTGGCCGTAGCCTCCCTGCAGGCCGCAGGACCCTAGAAAGACTGTACCCATTTCCGGACGAGCCAGGCCTAAACCGCTCCCCAACCCCCGCGGACCAAAGGCTATAGCCCACCGGCCTCGGTGACTATTTCTCGCGCTGCGCCGCTGGGTATTTCTTGCCATTTTAAAGCAGGATTCTGACCATAGCCTCCCACTGGGCACACGAGGACCCTCGAAAAGACTGTACCCATTTTCTGACGAGCCTCTAAACCCCTCCCAGCCCCGCGGACCAAAGGCTATAGCCCCGGCCTCGGTGACTATTTCCAGCGCTGCGCGGCATTTCTGCCATTTAGGGCAGGCTTCATCCGTAGCCTCCCACTGGGCACGAGGACCCTCGAAAAGACTGTACCCATTTTCGACGACCAGAGCCCCCTAAACCCCCCCCAACCCCCGCGGACCAAAGGCTATAGCCCACCGGCCTCGGTGACTATTTCACGCGCTGCGCCGCTGGGCATTTTTTGCCATTTTAGGGCAGGCCTCTGACCGTAGCCTCCCACTGGGGACATGAGGACCCTCGAAAACACTGTACCCATTTCCGAGAAAGCAGAGCCCCCGAAACCCCATCCCCAACCCCCGCGGACCAAAGGCTATAGCCCACCGGCCTCGGTGACTATTTCCCGCGCTACGCAGCTGGGTATTTCTTGCTATTTTAGGGCAGGCTTCTGGCCGTAGCCTCCCCACCCAGGCTACGAGGACCCTCGAAAAACTGTAGCCATTTGGACGCCCGAGCCCCGAACTCCCCAAACCCCCGCGGACCAAAGGCTATAGGCCACCGGCCACGGCGACTATTTCACGCGCCGCGCCGCTGGGCATGTCTTGCCATTTTAGGGCAGGCTTCTGACCATAGCCTCCCACTGGGCACACGAGGACCCTCGAAAAGACTGTACCCATTTCTGACGACCAGAGCCCCCGAAACATCTTCCCTAACCCCCGCGGAAAAAAAGCCTATAGCCCACCGGCCTCGGCGACTATTTCACGCGCTACGCCGCTGGGCATTTCTTGCCATTTTAGGGCAGCCTTCTGGCCGTAGCCTCCCACTGGGCACAGGAGGACCCTCGAAAAGACCTTACCCATTTCGGCGGCAGGCCCGAAACCCCTTCCCCAACCCCCGCGGACCAAAGGCTATAGCCCACCGGCCTCGGTGACTATTTCACGCGCTGCGCCGCTGGGCATTTCTTGTCATTTTAGGGCAGGCCTCTGACCGTAGCCTCCCACGGGGCACACGAGGACCCTCGAAAAGACTGTACCCATTTCCGACGCCCCTCCCCAACCCCCGCACACCAAAGGCTATAGCCCACCGGCCTCGGCGACTATTTCACGCGCTGCGCCGCTGGACATTTCTTGCCATTTTATGGCAGGCTTCTAACCGTAATCTCCCACTGGGCACACGAGGACCCTCGTAAAGACTGTACCCATTTCCGACGGCCAGAGCCCCCGAAACCCCCTTCCTAACCCCTGCGGACCAAAGGCTATACCCACCGGCCTCAGTGACTATTTCCCGTGCTGCGCCGCTGGGCATTTCTTGCCATTTTAGGGCAGGCCTCTGACCGTAGCCTCCCACTGGGCACACGAGGACCCTCGAAAAGACTGTACCCATTTCCGACCGAGCCCCGAGCGCCCTCCCAACCCCGCGGACCAAAGGCTGTGCCCCACGGCCTCGGCGACTATTTCACAGCGCTGCGCTGGGTATTTCTTGCCATTTAAGCGGGATTACGAGAATAGCCTCACTTTGGGTGCAGGGACCCTCGAAAAGACTGTACCCATTTCGTACGACATGAGCCTCCTAAACCCCCTCCCCAACCCCCGCGGACCAAAGGCTATAGCCCACCGGCCTCGGTGACTATTTCCCGCGCTGCGCCGCTGGGCATTTCTTGCGATTTTAGGGCTGGCTTCTGACCGTAGCCTCCCACTCGGCAAACGAGGACCCTTGAAAAGACTGTACCCCTTTTCGACGACCAGAGCCACCTAAACCCCCTCCTCAACCCCCGCGGACCGAAGGCTATAGCCCACCGGCCTCGGTGACTATTTCACGCGCTGCGACGCTGGGCATGTGTTGCCATTGTAGGCAGGCCTCGCCCCGTAGCCTCCCACAGGCTGCGAGAACCCTCGAAAAGACTGTACCCATTTCCGGCCGAGACCCGAGCGCCCCTGCCACCGCGGACCAGGCTATAGCCCACCGGCCTCGGCGACTATTTCACGCTGCGCGCTGGGCATTTCTTGCCATTTGGGCAGGCCCTGAGCGTAGCCTCCACTGGGCACGAGGACCCTCGAAAAGACCGTACCCATTTCGACTACGAGGCCCCGAAACCCCTCCCCGGCCCCGCGGACCAAAGGCTATAGCCCACGGCCTCGGTGACTATTTCAGCAGCTGCGCGCTGGGCATTTCTTGTCATTTAGGGCAGGCCTCTGACCGTAGCCACCACAGGGCACGAGGACCCTCGAAAAGGCACCCATTTCGGCCTCCCACCCCCGCAGACCAAAGGCTATAGCCCACCGTCCTCGGCGACTATTTCACGCTCTGCGCCGCTGGGCATTTCTTGCCATTTTAGGGCAGGCCCTGAAGGTAGCCTCCCACTGGGCACGCGAGGACCCTCGAAAAGACTGGACCCATTTCCGACACAGGCCCCGAACACCCCTCCCAGCTCCGAGGGCCAAAGGCTATAGCCTACCGGCCTCGGCAACTATTTCACGCGCTGCGACGCTGGGCATTTCTTGTCATTTTAGGGCAGGCCTCTTACCGTAGCCACCCACTGGGCACACGAGGACCCTCGAAAAGACTGTACCCATTTCCGACGCCCAGAGACCCCGAACGCCCCACCCGGCCCGCGGACCAAAGGCTAGCCCTCGACTATTTCGCAGCTGCTGCGCGCTGGGCATTTCTTGCCATTTAGGGCAGGCCTGAGCGTAGCCTCCCACTTTGGGCGTGAGGACCCTCGAAAGACTTTACCCATTTCCGACACCCGGGCCCCAGGCGCCCCTCCCAGTCCCGAGAGCCAAAGGCTATAGCCCACCGGCCTCGGCGACTATATCACGCGCTGCGCCGCTGGGCATTTCTTGCCCTTTTAGGGCAGGCTTCTGACCGTAGCCTCCCACTGGGCACACGAGGACCCTCGAAAAGACCGTACCCATTTCTGACGACCAGAGCCCCCGAAACCCCCTCCCCAACCCCCGCGGACCAAAGGCTATAGCCCACCGGCCTCGGTGACTATTTCACGCGCTGCGACGCTGGGCATTTCTTGTCATTTTAGGGCAGGCCTCTGACCGTAGCCACCCACGGGGCACACGAGGACCCTCGAAAAGACTGTACCCATTTCCGACGCCCCTCCCCAACCCCCGCAGACCAAAGGCTATAGCCCACCGGCCTCGGCGACTATTTCACGCTCTGCGCCGCTGGGCATTTCTTGCCATTTTAGGGCAGGCCCTGAAGGTAGCCTCCCACTGGGCACGCGAGGACCCTCGAAAAGACTGTACCCATTTCCGACACCCAGAGCCCCCGAATGCCCCTCCCCAACTCCCGAGGGCCAAAGGCTATAGCCCACCGGCCTCGGCGACTATATCACGCGCTGCGCCGCTGGACATTTCTTACCATTTTAGGGCAGGCTTCTGACAGTAGCCTCCCACTGGGCACACGAGGACCCTCGTAAAGACTGTACCCATTTCCGACCAGGCCCGAAACCCCTCCCAGCCCCAGCGTACCAAGGCTTTAGCCCACCGGCCTTAGTGACTATTTCCCGTGCTGCGCTGGGCATTTCTTGCCATTTTATGGCAGGGCTCTGACGGTTGCGTCCCCATGCCACACGAGGACCCTCGAAAAGACTGTACCCATTTCCGGCCCGAGACCCCGAGCCCCAACCCCGGCGGACCAGGCTATAGCCCACGGCCTCGGCGACTATTTCAGCGCTGCGCGCTGGGCATGTCTTGCTATTTTGAGGCTTGACCGTAGCCTCCCTTGGGCACACAAGGACCCTCGAAAAGACTGCCCATTTCCGGCGGCCAGGCCCCGAAACCCCTCCCGGCCCCGTGGACCAGGCTATAGCCCACCGGCCTCGGCAACTATTTCGCGCTGCGCTGCCGGGTATTTCTTGCTAATTTAGGGCAGGCCTCTGACCGTAGCCTCCCAGTGGGCACATGAGGGACCTTGAAAGACTGTACCCATTTCCGGCGCGAGCCCCAGAACTTCCCTCCCCAACCCACGCGGACCAAAGGCTCTAGGCCACCGGCCTCGGCGACTATTTCATGCGCTGCGCCGCTTGACATTTCTTGCCATTTTAGGGCAGGCTTCTGACCGTAGCCTCCCACTGGGCACACGAGGACCCTCGTAAAGACTGTACCCATTTCTGATGACCAGAGCCCCCGAAAGCCGCTCCCCAATCCCCGCGGACCAAAAGCTATAGCCCACCGGCCTCAGCGACTATTTCCCGAGCTGCGCCGCTGGGCATTTCTTGCCATTTTAGGGCAGGCCTCTGACCGTAGCCTCCCCAGGTACGAGGACCCTCGGAAAGGCTACCCATTTCCGGCGAGCCCCAGCGCCCTCCCGGCCCCAGCGGACCAAAGGCTATTGCCCACCGGCCTCGGCGACTATTTCACGCGCTGCGCCGCTGGGTATTTCTTGCCATTTTAAAGCAGGATTCTGAGAATAGCCTCCCACTGGGTACCCGAGGACCCTCGAAAAGACTGTACCCATTTTCGACGACCAGAGCCTCCTAAACCCCCTCCCCAACCCCCGCGGACCAAAGGCTATAGCCCACCGGCCTCGGTGACTATTTCCCGCGCTGCGCCGCTGGGCATTTCTTGCCATTTTAGGGCTGGCTTCTGACCGTAGCCTCCCACTCGGCACACGAGGACCCTTGAAAAGACTGTACCCATTTTCGACGACCAGAGCCACCTAAACCCCCTCCCCAACCCCCGCGGACCAAAGGCTATAGCCCACCGGCCTCGGTGACTATTTCACGCGCTGCGCCGCTGGGCATTTTTTGCCATTTTAGGCAGGCCTCTCACCGTAGCCTCCCACTGGGGACATGAGGACCCTCGAAAAGACTGTACCCATTTCCGACGAGCCCCGGCGCCCTCCCCGGCCCCAAGGACCAAAGGCTATAGCCCACGGCCTCGGCGACTATTTCCAGCTGCGCGCTGGGTATTTCTTGCCATTTCGCAGATTCTGACCATAGCCTGCCCTTTGGGCACCGAGGACCCTCGAAAGACTTTACCCATTTCCGACACAGGCCCCCAGGCGCCCTCCGTCCCGAGGCCAGGCTATAGCCCACCGGCCTCGGCGACTATATCACGCGCTGCGCCGCTGGGCATTTCTTGCTCTTTTAGGGCAGGCTTCTGACCGTAGCCTCCCCAGGCACGAGGACCCTCGAAAGGCCGTACCCATTTCGGCGACCGGGCCCCGAAACCCCTCCCCAACCCCGCGGACCAGGCTATAGCCGCGGCCTCGGTGACTATTTCACCAGCTGCGGCGCTGGGCATTTCTTGTCATTTAGGGCAGGCCTCGACCGTAGCCACCCAGGGCACACGAGGACCCTCGAAAGGCTGTACCCATTTCCGGCCCTCCCCAACCCCGCGGACCAAGGCTATAGCCCACGGCCTCGGCGACTATTTCACGCTCTGCGCCAGGCATTCTTGCCATTTAGGCAGGCCACGAAGGTAGCCTCCCACGCGAGGACCCTCGAAAAGGCCATGCCATTTCCGACACCCAGGCCCCAGACACCCCTCCCGACTCCAGGGCCAAAGGCTATAGCCCACCGGCCTCGGCGACTATATCACAGCGCTGCGCGCTGGACATTTCTTACCATTTTAGGGCGGGCTTCGGTAGCCTCCCACTGGGCTACGAGGACCCTCGTAAAGGCTGTACCCATTTCGACGACCAGGCCCCGAAACCCCTCCCCGACCCCAGCGTACCAAGGCTATAGCCCACCGGCCTCGGTGACTATTTCCGTGCTGCGCTGGGCATTTCTTGCCATTTAGGGCAGGCCTCGACCGTAGCCTCCCAACGCCACCACGAGGACCCTCGAAAAGACTGTACCCATTTCCGACGCCCGAGACCCCGAGCGGCCCACCCAACCCCGCGGACCAGGCTATAGCCCACGGCCTCGGCGACTATTTCCGCGCTGCGCGCTGGGCATGTCTTGCTATTTTAGGGCGGGCTTGACCGTAGCCTCCCCAGGCACACAGGACCCTCGAAAAGACTGTACCCATTTCCGGCGACGAGCCCCGAAACCCCTCCCCGGCCCGTGGACCAAGGCTATAGCCCACCGGCCTCGGCGACTATTTCAGCGCTGCGGCGCTGGGTATTCTTGCTATTTTAGGGCAGGCTTCTGATCGTAGCCTCCCCGCCCAGGCACATGAGGACCCTCGAAAAGACTGTACCCATTTCCGGCGCCCGAGACCCGAGCGGCCTGACCCCAGCGGACCAAAGGCTATAGCCCACCGGCCTCGGCGACTATTTCACGCGCTGCGCCGCTGGGCATGTCTTGCTATTTTAGGGCAGGCTTCTGACCGTAGCCTCCCACTGGGCACACGAGGACCCTCGAAAAGACTGTACCCATTTCCGACGAGCCCCGAAACCCCTCCCGGCCCCGTGGACCAAAGGCTATAGCCCACCGGCCTCGGCGACTATTTCACGCGCTGCGCCGCTGGGCATTTCTTGCCATTTTAGGGCAGGCCTCTGACCGTAGCCTCCCACTGGGTACACGAGGACCCTCGAAAAGACTGTACCCATTTCCGACGCCCAGAGCCCCCGAACGCCCCTCCCCAACCCCCGCGGACCAAAGGCTATTGCCCACCGGCCTCGGCGACTATTTCACGCGCTGCGCCGCTGGGTATTTCTTGCCATTTTAAAGCAGGATTCTGAGAATAGCCTCCCACTGGGTACCCGAGGACCCTCGAAAAGACTGTACCCATTTTCGACGACCAGAGCCTCCTAAACCCCCTCCCCAACCCCCGCGGACCAAAGGCTATAGCCCACCGGCCTCGGTGACTATTTCCCGCGCTGCGCCGCTGGGCATTTCTTGCCATTTTAGGGCTGGCTTCTGACCGTAGCCTCCCACTCGGCACACGAGGACCCTTGAAAAGACTGTACCCATTTTCGACGACCAGAGCCACCTAAACCCCCTCCCCAACCCCCGCGGACCAAAGGCTATAGCCCACCGGCCTCGGTGACTATTTCCCGCGCTGCGCCGCTGGGCATTTTTTGCCATTTTAGGCAGGCCTCTCACCGTAGCCTCCCACTGGGGACATGAGGACCCTCGAAAAGACTGTACCCATTTCCGACGAGCCCCGGCGCCCTCCCAACCCCCAGGACCAAAGGCTATAGCCTGGCCTCAGCGGTATTTCACAGCTGCGCGCTTGGTATTTCTTGCCATTTCAGCGAGTTGACCTGCACTGCCACTTTGGGCTACCGGGGACCCTCGAAAAGACTGTACCATTTTGAAGGCGAGAACCTCCTAATCCCCCTCCCAACCCCGCGGAGGCTGGCCACGGCCTCGGTGGCTATTTCCAGCTGGCTGGCATTTCTTGCTTGCCATTTGGGCAGGCTTCTAGCGTAGCCTCCCATGGGCACCACGAGGACCCTCGAAAGGAACCCATTTTCACGCGGGCAGCCCCTCCAGCCCCCAGCGGACCAAGGCTGTAGCCTACCGGCCTCGATGACTATTTCCCGTCTTTGCGGCTGGCCATTTCTTGCCATTTTAGGGCAGGCCTCTGCCCGTAGCCTCCAACTGGGCACACTAGGAACCTCGAAAAGGCTGTACCCATTTTCAACGACCAGGCCCGAGCCCTCCCCAGCCCCAGGACCCAGGCTATAGCCCACGGCCTCGGTGACTATTTCTGCTGTGCAGCTGGGCATTTCTTGCCATTTTAGTGCAGCCCTCGACCGTAGCCTCCCAGCTGGGCACGAGGGACCCTCGAAAGACTGTAACCATTTGGGCCTTGAGGCCCCAGAACTCCCTCCCCACCCCCCGCGGACCACAGGATATAGCCCTCAGGCCTCGGCGACTATTTCACCGCCCGGCGCGGCATGTCTTGCCATTTTAGAGGCGAGGCTTCTGACCGTAGCCTCCCACTGGGCACCGAGACCCTCGAAAAGACTGTACCCATTCGGCGGCCCAGGCGCCTTCAACCCCTGTGGACCAGGCTATAGCCCACCGGCCTCGGCGACTGATTTGGCGCTCGCGCTGGGCATTTCTTGTCATTTTAAGGGCAGGCCTCTGACCGTAGCCTCCCATGGGGCTACGAGGACCCTCGAAAGACTGCACCCATTTCCGGCGCGCCTCCCCGGCCCCGCAGACCAAGGCTATAGCCCAGCCTCGGCGACTATTTCAGCGCTGCGCGCTGGACATTTCTTGCCATTTGGGGCCGGGCTTCTAACCGTAATCTCCCTTTGGGCACGAGGACCCTCGTAAAACTATGTACCCATTTCCGACGGCGGGCCCCGAAACCCCTCCCGACCCCTGCGGACCAGGCTATGCCACACGGCCTCGGTGACTATTTCCCTTACTGCGCCGCTGGGCATTTCTTGCCATTTTACGGCGGGCCTCTGACGTAGCCTCCAGCCTGGGCACGAGGACCCTCAAAATCATGTACCCATTTCCGGCGCAGGCCCCAGGCGCCTCCCCAGCCCCGCGGACCATAGGTATAGCCTACCCGGCCTCGGCGGCTATTTCACGCTCGCGCTGGGCATGTCTTGCCATGTTTGGGCAGGCTTCTGACCGTAGCCTCCCAGGCACCACGAGGACCCTCGAAAAGGCTGTGCCATTTCCGGCGAGCCCCGACGCCCCTCGCCCTACCCACGCGGACCAAAGGCTATAGCCCACCGGCCTCGGCGACTATTTCACGCGCTGCGCCCCTGGGCATGTCTTGGCATTTTATGGCAGGCTTCTGACCGTAGCCTCTGAGCCGCATAAGGACCCTCGAAAAGGTTGTACCCATTTCCGACCACGAGCCTAAACCCCCTCCCGACCCCAGCGGACCAAGGCTGGCCCCACCGGCCTCGGTGACTATTTCTCGCTGCGCTGGGTATTTCTTGCCATTTAAGCGGGATTCTGACCGTAGCCTCCCTCTGGGCACACGAGGACCCTCGAAAAGACTGGACCCATTTTCGACGACCAGAGCCTCCTAAACCCCCTCCCCACCCCCCGCGGACCAAAGGCTATAGCCCACTGGCCTCGGTGACTATTTCCCGCGCTGCGCCGCTGGGCATTTCTTGCCATTTTAGGGCAGGCTTCTGTCCGTAGCATCCAACTCGGCACGAGGACCCTCGAAAAGACTGTACCCATTTTCGGCGGACGAGCCCTAAACCCCTCCCGGCCCCGCGGACCAAAAGGCTAAGCCACCGGCCTCGGTGACTATTTCACGTGCTGCGCCGCTGGGTATTTTTTGCCATTTTAGGGCAGGCCTCTGACCGTAGCCTCCCACTGGGGACATGAGGACCCTCGAAAAGACTGTACCCATTTCCGACGACCAGAGCCCCCGAAACCCTTTCCCCAACCCCCGCGGACCAAAGGCTATAGCCCACCGGCCTCGGTGACTATTTCCCGCGCTGCGCAGCTGGGCATTTCTTGCCATTTTAGGGCAGCCCTCTGACCGTAGCCTCCCACTGGGCACACGAGGACCCTCGAAAAGACTGTACCCATTTCGGACGCCCAGAGCCCCCGAACTCCCCCCCCAAACCCCCGCGGACCAAAGGCTATAGCCCACCGGCCTCGGCGACTATTTCACGCGCCGCGCCGCTGGGCATGTCTTGCCATTTTAGGGCAGGCTTCTGACCATAGCCTCCCACTGGGCACACGAGGACCCTCGAAAAGACTGTACCCATTTCTGACGATTAGAGCCCCCGAAACATCTTCCCCAACCCCCGCGGACCAAAGGCTATAGCCCACCGGCCTCGGCGACTATTTCGCGCGCTGCGCCGCTGGGCATTTCTTGCCATTTTAGGGCAGGCCCCTGACCGTAGCCTCCCACTGGGCACACGAGGAGCCTCGAAAAGACTGTACCCATTTCCGACGCCCATCAACGACCCCCCCACGGCAAAGGCTATAGCCCACCGGCCTCGGCGACTATTTCACGCGCTGCGCCGCTGGACATTTCTTGCCATTTTATGGCAGGCTTCTAACCGTAATCTCCCACTGGGCACACGAGGACCCTCGTAAAGACTGTACCCATTTCCGACGGCCAGAGCCCCCGAAACCCCCTTCCTAACCCCTGCGGACCAAAGGCTATACCCACCGGCCTCAGTGACTATTTCCCGTGCTGCGCCGCTGGGCATTTCTTGCCATTTTAGGGCAGGCCTCTGACCGTAGCCTCCCACTAGGCACACGAGGACCCTCGAAAAGCCTGTACCCATTTCCGACGCCCAGAGCCCCCGAACGCCCCTCCCCAACCCCCGCGGACCAAAGGCTATAGCCTACCGGCCTCGGCGACTATTTCACGCGCTGCGCCGCTGGGCATGTCTTGCCATTTTTGGGCAGGCTTCTGACCGTAGCCTCCTACTGGGCACGCAAGGACCCTCGAAAAGACTGTACCCATTTCCGATGGCGAGCCCCGAAACCCCTCCCCCCCGTGGACCAAAGGCTGCCAGCCCACCGGCCTCGGCGGCTATTCCGCAGCGCTGCGCGCTGGGCATGTCTTGCCATTTAAGGCGAGGCTTCTGACCGTAGCCTCCAGGCGAGCAAGGACCCTCGAAAAGACTGTACCCATTTTCGAAGACCAGATCCTCCTAATCCCCCTCCCCAACCCCCGCGGACCAAAGGCTATAGCCCACCGGCCTCGGTGACTATTTCCAGCAGCTGCGCCCGCTGGCATTTCTTGCCATTTTAGGGCGAGCTTCGTAGCCTCCTTGGGCTACGAGGACCCTCGAAGACCGTGCCATTTCTGGCGGACGAGCCCGAGCCTCCCCAACCCCAGCGGACAAAGGCTATAGCCCTACCGGCCTCGATGACTATTTCCGTGCTGCGCCGCTGGGCATTTCTTGCCATTTAGGGCAGGCCTGCCGTAGCCTCCCACAGGCACACGAGGACCCTCGAAAGACTGTACCCATTTTCAGCGACCAGGCCCCGAAACCCCTCCCAACCCCGCGGACCAAGGCTATAGCCAGCCTCGGTGACTATTTCCTGCGCTGTGCAGCTGGGCATTTCTTGCCATTTTAGGGCAGCCCTCTGACCGTAGCCTCCCATGGGCTGCGAGGACCCTCGAAAGACTGTAACCATTTGGGCCTTGAGCCCCGAACTCCCTCCCCAACCCCGCGGACCAGGCTGCCTGGCCCCGGCCTCGGCGCTATTTCAGCGCGCGCTGGGCATGTCTTGCCATTTTAGGGCAGGCCTGACCGTAGCCTCCCAGCTGGGCACCGAGGACCCTCGAAAGACTGTACCATTTCTGGCGCAGGCCCCGGCGCCTTCCCCAGCCCAGCGGACCGAGGCTATAGCCCACGGCCTCGGCGACTATTTGGCCTTCGCGCTGGGCATTTCTTGTCATTTTAGGGCAGGCCTCGGCCGTAGCCTCCCGTGGGGCACCGAGGACCCTCGAAAGACTGTACCCATTTCCGTGGCGCCTCCCCAGCCCCGCGGACCAAAGGCTGCGCCCGCGGCCTCGGCGGACTATTTCAGCGCTGCGCGCTGGACATTTCTTGCCATTTTAGGGCAGGCTTCTGCCGTAATCTCGGCTGGCACGAGGACCTCGTAGAGCTGTACCCATTTCCGTGGCGAGCCCCGAAACCCCATCCCAAACCCTGCGGACCAAAGGCTATAGCCACGGCCTCGGTGACTATTTCCCTGCTGCGCGCTGGGCATTTCTTGCCATTTTAGGGCAGGCCTCGGCCGTAGCCTCCCACCCAGGCACGAGGACCCTCGAAAATCATGTACCCATTTCCGGCGCTTGAGCCCCGACGCCCTCCCGGCCCCAGCGGACCAGGGTATAGCCTACCGGCCTCTGTGACTATTTCCCGCGCTGCGCCGCTGGGCATGTCTTGCCATTTTTGGGCAGGCTTCTGACCATAGCCTCCCACTGGGCACACGAGGACCCTCGAAAAGACTGTACCCATTTCCGGAGCCCCGAGGCCCTCGCCAGCCCCGGACCAAAAGGCTATAGCCCACGGGCCTCTGCGACTTTTTCACAGCTCGCCCCTGGGCATGTCTTGGCATTTTAAGCAGGCTTCGACCGTAGCCTCCTCACGCGCAGGACCCTCGAAAAGGCGTACCCATTTCCGACCACAGGCCTAAACCCCTCCCAGCCCCAGCGGACGAAAGGCTATAGCCCTCAGCCTCGGTGACTATTTCTCGCGCTGCGGCGCTGTGTATTTTTTGTCATTTTAAGCGGATTCTGACCATAGCCTCCATGGTCACGAGGACCCTCGAAAAGGCGTACCCATTTTCGTGACGAGCCTCTAAACCCCCTCAGCCCCATGCGGACCAAAATGCTATAGCCCCCCGGCCTCGGCGACTATTTCCCGCGCTGCGCCGCTGGGCATTTCTTGCCATTTTATGGCAGGCTTCTGTCCGTAGCCTCCCACTGGGCACTCGAGGACCCTCGAAAAGACTGTACCCATTTTCGACGACCAGAGCCCCCTAAACCCCCTCCCCAACCCCCGCGGACCAAAGGCTATAGCCCACCGGCCTCGGTGACTATTTCACGTGCTGCGCCGCTGGGTATTTTTTGCCACGTTAGGGCAGGCCTCTGACCGTAGCCTCCCACTGGGGACATGAGGACCCTCGAAAAGACTGTACCCATTTCCGACGACCAGAGCCCCCGAAACCCTTTCCCCAACCCCCGCGGACCAAAGGCTATAGCCCACCGGCCTCGGTGACTATTTCCAGCTGCGCGCTGGGCATTTCTTGCCATTTTAGGGCAGCCCTCGACCGTAGCCTCCCCAGGCACCAGGACCCTCGAAAGACTGTACCATTTCGGGACGTGAGCCCCGAACTCCCCAGACCCCCCGCGGACCAAGGCTATAGCCCACCGGCCTCGGCGACTATTTCAGCGCCCGCGCGCTGGGCATGTCTTGCCATTTAGGCGAGCTTGACCATAACCTCCCACTGGGCACACGAGACCCTCGAAAAGACTGTACCCATTTATGATTAGAGCCCCAACATCTTTGACCAGGCTATAGCCCACGGCCTCGGTGACTATTTCGCAGCTGCGCTGGGCATTTCTTGTCATTTAGGGCAGGCCCTGACAGTTGCCTCCCACGGGGCACCAGAGGACCCTCTAAAACACTGTACCCAGCTCCGACGCCCCTCCCCAACCCCCGCGCACCAAAGGCTATAGCCCACCGGCCTCGGCGACTATTTCCCGCGCTGCGCCGCTGGACATTTCTTGCCATTTATGGCGGGCTTCTAACCGTAATCTCCCACTGGGCACGAGGACCCTCATAAAGGCGTACCCATTTCCGGCGAGCCCCGAAACCCCTTCCCCAACCCCCGCGGACCAAAGGCTATAGCCTACCGGCCTCGGCGACTATTTCACGCGCTGCGCCGCTGGGTTTTTCTTGCCATTTTAGTGCAGGCCTCTGACCGTAACCTCCGACAGGGCACACGAGGACCCTCGAAAAGACTGTACCCATTTCCGACGCCCAGAGCCCCCGAACGCCCCTCCCCAACCCCCCCGGACCAAAGGCTATAGCCCACCGGCCTCGGCGACTATTTCACGCGCGGCGCCGCTGGGCATGTCTTGCCATTTTTGGGCCGGCTTCTGACCGTAGCCGCCCACTGGGCCCACGAGGACGCTCGAGGCTGTACCCATTTCCGGCGGGCCCCAGAAACCCCTCCCGGCCCGTGGACCAAGGCTATAGCCCACGGCCTCGGCGACTATTCCAGCTGCGCGCTGCGCATGTCTTGCCATTTTAAAGCGAGCTTGACCGTAGCCTCCAGCGGGCGAGCAGGACCCTCGAGACTGTACCCATTTCCGGCGACGAGCCCTAAACCCCCTCCCCAACCCCCGCGGACCAAAGGCTATAGCCCACCGGCCTCGGTGACTATTTCCCGCGCTGCGCCGCTGGGCATTTCTTGCCATTTTAGGGTAGGCTTCTGTCCGTAGCCTCCCACTCAGCACACGAGGACCCTCGAAAAGCCTGTACCCATTTCCGACTCCCGGGCACCGAGCGCCCTCCCGGCCCCGCGGACCAAAGGCTATAGCCTATCGGCCTCGGCGACTATTTCACGCGCTGCGCCGCTGGGCATGTCTTGCCATTTTTGGGCAGGCTTCTTACCGTAGCCTCCCACTGGGCACACAAGGACCCTCGAAAAGACTGTACCCATTTCCGACGACCAGAGCCCCCGAAACCCCCTCCCCAACCCCCGTGGACCAAAGGCTATAGCCCACCGGCCTCGGCGACTATTGCCTTGCAGCTGCGCTGGGCATGTCTTACCATTTAAGCGGGCTTCGTGACCGTAGCCTCGCTGGGCGAGCAAGGACCCTCGAAAAGGTGTACCCATTTCCGACTCGAGCCCCTACGCCCTCCCAACCCCGCGGACCAAAGGCTATAGCCACGGCCTCGGTGACTATTTCGCAGCTGCGCGCTGGGTATTTCTCGCCATTTAATGCGAGATTCTGACCATAGCCTCCCACGGGCTACGAGGACCCACGAAAGGCTGTACCCATTTTCGTGACAGAGCCTCTAAACCCCCTCCCACCCCGCGGACCAAGCAATAGCCCACGGCCTCGGTGACTATTTCCAGCGCTGCGCCGCTGGGCATTTCTTGCCATTTTGGGCGGGCTTGTCGTAGCCTCCCACTCAGCACCAGGGACCCTCGAAAAGCCTGTACCCATTTCCGACTCCCAGGCCCCGAGCGCCTCCCAGCCCCGCGGACCAGGCTATAGCCGGCCTCGGCGACTATTTCTGGCGCTGCGCGCTGGGCATGTCTTGCCATTTTGGGCAGGCTTCTGACCGTAGCCTCCCAGCTGGGCACGAGGACCCTCGAAAACTGTACCCATTTACGCGGCGGGCCGAAACCCATCTGACCCTCGTGGACCAAGGCTATACCCCACCGGCCACGGCGACTATTCCACCCGCTGCGCGCTGGGCATGTCTTGCCATTTAAGCGGGCTTCTGACCGTAGCCTTCCTTTGGGCGAGCAGGACCCTCGAAAAGGCTGTGCCATTTCCGGCGACCAGGCCTAAACCCCTCCCGACCCCAGCGGACCCAAAGGCTATAGCCCACGGCCTCGGTGACTATTTCACAGCGCTGCGCCCGCTGGGCATGTCTTGCCATTTTAAAGGCGGGCTTGACCGTAGCCTCCTGGGCAGGCAAGGACCCTCGAAAAGATTGTACCCATTTCCGACGACCAGAGCCCCTAAACCCCCACCCCAACCCCCGCGGACCAAAGGCTATAGCCCACCGGCCTCGGTGACTATTTCACGCGCTGCGCCGCTGGGGATTTCTAGCCATTTTAAAGCAGGATTCTGACCATAGCCTCCCACTGGGCACACGAGGACCCACGAAAAGGCTGTACCCATTTTCGACGAACAGAGCCTCCTAAACCCCCTCCCCAACCCCCGCGGACCAAAGGCAATAGCCCACCGGCCTCGGTGACTATTTCCCGCGCTGCGCCGCTGGGCATTTCTTGCCATTTTAGGGCAGGCTTCTGTCCGTAGCCTCCCACTCAGCACACGAGGACCCTCGAAAAGCCTGTACCCATTTCCGACTCCCAGAGCCCCCGAACGCCCCTCCCCAACCCCCGCGGACCAAAGGCTATAGCCTACCGGCCTCGGCGACTATTTCACGCGCTGCGCCGCTGGGCATGTCTTGCCATTTTTGGGCAGGCTTCTGACCATAGCCTCCCACTGGGCACACGAGGACCCTCGAAAAGACTGTACCCATTTCGGCGGCGGGCCCGAAACCACCTCCCAACCCCGTGGACCAAGGCTATAGCCCACGGCCTCGGCGACTATTTCCGCGCTGCGCTGGGCATGTCTTGCCATTTAAAGGCAGGCTTGACCGTAGCCTCGGCTGGGCGAGCAAGGACCCTCGAAAGGTGTACCCATTTCCAACGACCGAGCCCTAAACCCCTCCCCAACCCCGCGGACCAGGCTATAGCCCACCGCTCGGTGACTATTTCGCAGCTGCGCGCTGGGTATTTCGCCATTTTAAGCGGGATTCTGACCGTAGCCTCGGCTGGGCAGGCAGGACCCTCAGGTGTACCCATTTCCAGCGACCGAGCCCTAAACCCCTCCCAACCCCGCGGACCAAGGCTATAGCCAGCCGGCCTCGGTGACTATTTCACCAGCTGCGGCTGAGCATTTTGCCATTTTAGGCAGGCCTCGACCGTAGCCTCACTTTGGGGACATGAGGACCCTCGAAGGACTGTATGCCCATTTCCGACGACCAGGCCCGAAACCCCTCCCAACCCCAGCGGACCGAGGCTACTGTGCCCGCGGCTCGGCGACTATTTCCTGCTGTTGCGCCCTGGGCATTCTTGCCATTTTAGAGCTTCTGGCGTAGCCTCCACTAGGCTACGAGGAACCTCAAAAGACTGTGCCCATTTCCGGCCAGGCGAGCCCCGACCCCTGCGGACCCAAGGCTATACCCACCGGCCTCGGTGACTATTCCGTGCTTTGCGCTGGGCATTTCTTGCCATTTTAGGCCAGGCCTCTACGACCGTAGCCTCCACGGGCACCACAGGTACCCTAAAAAGCCTGTACCCATTTCGTGACGGAGCCCGGAAACCTTCCCCGGCCCCGGACCGAGGCTATAGCCCACCGGCCTCGGCGACTATTTGCAGCTCGCGCTGGGCATTTCTTGCCATTTAGGCGGGCTTCGGCGTAGCCTCCCAGCTGGGCACCGAGGACCCTCGAAAGACCGTGCCATTTTCGACAAGCAGAACCCCGAAACCCCTCACCAACCCGCGGACCCAGGCTGTGCCACCGGCCTCGGTGGCTATTTCACGCCTTCGCTTCTGGCATTTCTTGTCATTTGAGGCGGGCCTCTCACCCGTAGCCTCCCACAGGGCACCACGAGGACCCTCGAAAAGACTGTACCCATTTCAACGCTCTCTCCCAGCACGCGCAAGGCTATAGCCACGACCTCGGCAACTATTTCACGGCAGCTGCGCGCTGGACATTTCTTGCCATTTTAGGGCAGGCTTCTAACGTAATCTCCCAGGCACACGAGGACCCTCGAAAAGACTGTACCCATTTCGGCCCGGGCCCGAAACCCCCTCCCGGCCCCGTGGACCAAAGGCTATAGCCCACCGGCCTCGGCGACTATTCCGCAGCGCTGCGCGCTGGGCATATCTTGCCATTTTAAAGCGGGGCTTGACCGTAGCCTCCCCCCTTTGGGCGAGCAAGGACCCTCGAAAAACATGCCATTCCGGCGACGAGCCCCTAAACCCCTCCCCAACCCCCGCGGACCGAAGGCTATGGCCCACCGGCCTCGGTGAATATTTCGCACGCTGTTCCACTGGGCATTTCTTGCAGTTTTAGGGCAGGCTTACATCCGTAGCCTCCTCACCTCGGAGGACCCTCAGCCTGTACCCATTTCCGACTCCCGAGGCACCGACGCCCCTCCCGGCCCCAGCGGACCAAAGGCTATAGCCTGCTCGGCCTCGGCGACTATTTCGCAGCGCTGCGCGCTGGGCATGTCTTGCCATTTTGGGCGAGCTTCTTACCGTAGCCTCGGTGGGCACCTAAGGACCCTCGAAAAGACTGTACCCATTTCCGACGACCGAGCCCGAAACCCCTCCCGGCCCCGTGGACCAAAGGCTATAGCCCACGGCCTCGGCGACTATTACGCCTGCTCTTCTGACATGTCTTACCATTTTAAGCGGGCTTCGGCCTAGTAGCCTCCCAGCTGGGCGAGCAAGGACCCTCGAAAAAGGTGTACCATTTCCGACTCCCGAGCCCTACACCCCTCCCGGCCCCAGCGGACCAAAGGCTATAGCCCACGGCCTCGGTGACTATTTCACCAGCGCTGCGCGCTGGTATTTCGCCATTTAATGCGGGATTCTGACCATAGCCTCCCACTGGGCACGCGAGTACCCACGAAAAGGCTGGACCCATTTTAAACGACAGGCCTCCTAAACCCCTCCCGGCCCAGCGGACCAAAAGGCAATAGCCACGGCCTCGGTGACTATTTCCAGCTGCGCGCTGGGCATTTCTTGCCATTTTAGGCGAGCTTCTGTCGTAGCCTCCCCTCAGCACTGCAGGGACCCTCGAAAAGCCTGTACCCATTTCCGACTCCCAGGCCCCGAGCGCCCTCCCGGCCCCGCGGACCAAAGGCTATAGCCTGCCCGGCCTCGGCGACTATTTCTGGCGCTGCGCCTGGGCATGTCTTGCCATTTTGGGCAGGCTTGACCGTAGCCTCCAGCCCCAGGCACACGAGGACCCTCGAAAAGACTGTACCCATTTGCGACGGCCAGAGCCCCCGAAACCCCATCCCCAACCCCCGTGGACCAAAGGCTATAGCCCACCGGCCTCGGCGACTATTCCACGCGCTGCGCCGCTGGGCATGTCTTGCCATTTTAAGGCCGGCTTCGTAGTAACCTTCCAGGCGGGCAAGGACCCTCGAAAAACCCATTTCCGGCGACCGAGCCCTAAACCCCTCCCAACCCCAGCGGACCAAGGCTATAGCCCACGGCCTCGGTGACTATTTCACCAGCTGCGCTGGGCATGTCTTGCCATTTAAGGCGAGGACCGTAGCCTCCTGGGCGAGCAAGGACCCTCGAAAAGACTGTACCCATTTCCGGCGACCGAGCCCTAAACCCCTCCCCAACCCCGCGGACCAAAGGCTATAGCCCACGGCCTCGGTGACTATTTCCACGCGCTGCGCGCTGGGTATTTCTCGCCATTTAAGCGAGTTCGACCATAGCCTCCCAGCTTTGGGCACCGAGGACCCATGAAAAGGCTGTACCCATTTACGACGAACAGAGCCCCCGAAACCCGCTCCCCAAGCCCCGCGGACCAAGGCAATAGCCCACCGGCCTCGGTGACTATTTCCCGCGCTGCGCTGGGCATTTCTTGCCATTTGAGGCTTCTGTCCGTAGCCTCCCCTCAGCACGAGGACCCTCGAAAAGCCTGTACCCATTTCCGACGCCCAGAGCCCCCGAACGCCCCTCCCCCACCCCCGCGGACCCAAGGCTATAGCCTACCGGCCTCGGCGACTATTTCACGCGCTGCGCCGCTGGGCATGTCTTGCCATTTTTGGGCAGGCTTCTGACCATAGCCTCCCACTGGGCACACGAGGACCCTCGAAAAGACTGTACCCATTTGCGGCGGCGAGCCCGAGCCCCTCGGCCCGTGGACCAAAGGCTATATCACACCGGCCTCGGAGAATATTTCACTCGCTGCGCGCTGGGCATGTCTTGCCATTTAAAGCGGGCTTCTGACCGTAACCTCCCCTTTGGGCAGGCAGGACCCTCGGGTGTACCCATTTCCAACGGACCCGAGCCTAAACCCCTCCCAGCCCCGCGGACCAAAGGCTATAGCCCACCGGCCTCGGTGACTATTTCACGCGCTGCGCCGCTGGGTATTTCTCGCCATTTTAAAGCAGGATTCTGACCATAGCCTCCCACTGGGCACACGAGGACCCACGAAAAGGCTGTACCCATTTTCGACGAACAGAGCCTCCTAAAACCCCACCCCAACCCCCGCGGACCAAAGGCAATAGCCCACCGGCCTCGGTGACTATTTCCCGCGCTGCGCCGCTGGGCATTTCTTGCCATTTTAGGGCAGGCTTCTGTCCGTAGCCTCCCACTCAGCACACGAGGACCCTCGAAAAGACTGTACCCATTTTCGACGACCAGAGCCCCCTAAACCCCCTCCCCAACCCCCGCGGACCAAAGGCTATAGCCCACCGGCCTCGGTGACTATTTCACGCGCTGCGCCGCTGGGCATTTTTTGCCATTTTAGGGCAGGCCTCTGACCGTAGCCTCCCACTGGGCACACGAGGACCCTCGAAAAGACTGTACCCATTTCCGACGACCAGAGCCCCCGAAACCCCCTCCCCAACCCCCGCGGACCAAAGGCTATAGCCCACCGGCCTCGGTGACTATTTCACGCGCTGCGCCGCTGGGCATTTCTTGCCATTTTAGGGCAGGCTTCTGGCCGTAGCCTCCCACTAGGCACACGAGGAACCTCATAAAGACTGTACCCATTTCCGACGGCCAGAGCCCCCGATACCCCCCCCAACCCCTGCGGACCAAAGGCTATACCCACCGGCCTCAGTGACTATTCCCGTGCTGCGCCGCTGGGCATTTCTTGCCATTTTAGGCCAGGCCTCTGACCGTAGCCTCCCACTGAGGACCTAAAAAAGCCTGTACCCATTTCCGACTCCCAGAGCCCCCGAACGCCCCTCCCCAACCCCCGCGGACCAAAGGCTATAGCCTACCGGCCTCGGCGACTATTTTACGCGCTGCGCCGCTGGGCATGTCTTGCCATTTTTGGGCAGGCTTCTGACCATAGCCTCCCACTGGGCACACGAGGACCCTCGAAAAGACTGTACCCATTGCGGCGGGCGAAACCCATCCCGGCCCCGTGGACCAAAGGCTATAGCCCACCCGGCCTCGGCGACTATTCCACAGCTGCGCCCCAGGCATGTCTTGCCATTTTAAGGCGAAGGGCTTCGGCCGTAGCCTTCCTTTGGGCAGGCAAGGACCCTCGAAAAGACTGTACCCATTTCCGACGACCAGAGCCCCAAAACCCCTCCCGGCCCCGCGGACCAGGCTATAGCCCACCGGCCTCGGTGACTATTTCACCAGCGCTGCGCGCTGGGCATGTCTTGCCATTTAAAGCGAGCTTGACCGTAGCCTCCCACTGGGCGAGCGGGACCCTCGAAAAACTGTACCCATTTCCGACGACGAGCCCTAAACCCCTCCCGGCCCCAGCGGACCAAAGGCTATAGCCCACCGGCCTCGGTGACTATTTCACGCGCTGCGCCGCTGGGTATTTCTCGCCATTTTAAAGCAGGATTCTGACCATAGCCTCCCACTGGGCAATCGAGGACCCATGAAAAGGCTGTACCCATTTTCGACGAACAGAGCCTCCTAAACCCCCTCCCCAAACCCCGCGGACCAAAGGCAATAGCCCACCGGCCTCGGTGACTATTTCCCGCGCTGCGCCGCTGGGCATTTCTTGCCATTTTAGGGCAGGCTGAAGTCCGTAGCCTCCCCTCAACTGCGAGGACCCTCGAAAAGCCTGTACCCATTTCCGACTCCCAGAGCCCCCGAACGCCACTCCCCAACCCCCGCGGACCAAAGGCTATAGCCTACCGGCCTCGACGACTATTTCACGCGTTGCGCCGCTGGGCATGTCTTGCCATTTTTGGGAAGGCTTCTGACCATAGCCTCCCACTGGGCACACGAGGACCCTCGAAAAGACTGTACCCATTTCGGCGGCGGGCCCCGAAACCCTCCCAGCCCGTGGACCAGGCTATAGCCCACCGGCCTCGGCGACTATTTCCGCAGCTGCGCTGAGCATGTCTTGCCATTTTAAGCGGGGCTTCGACCGTAGCCTCCCACTGGGCAGGCAAGGACCCTCGAAAAGACTGTACCCATTTCCGACGACCAGAGCCCCTAAACCCCCACCCCAACCCCCCCGGACCAAAGGCAATAGCCCACCCGCCACGGTGACAATTTAACCCGCGGCGCCCCGGGGGATTTCTTGCCATTTTAAAGCAGGATTCTGACCATAGCCTCCCACTGGGCACACGAGGACCCTCGAAAAGGCTGTACCCATTTTCGACGAACAGAGCCTCCTAAACCCCCTCCCCAACCCCCGCGGACCAAAGGCAATAGCCCACCGGCCTCGGTGACTATTTCCCGCGCTGCGCCGCTGGGCATTTCTTGCCATTTTAGGGCAGGCTTCTGTCCGTAGCCTCCCACTCAGCACACGAGGACCCTCGAAAAGCCTGTACCCATTTCCGACTCCCAGAGCCCCCGAACGCCACTCCCCAACCCCCGCGGACCAAAGGCTATAGCCTACCGGCCTCGACGACTATTTCACGCGTTGCGCCGCTGGGCATGTCTTGCCATTTTTGGGAAGGCTTCTGACCATAGCCTCCCACTGGGCACACGAGGACCCTCGAAAAGACTGTACCCATTTCGGCGGCGAGCCGAAACCCTCCCCAGCCCCGTGGACCAAAGGCTATAGCCCACCGGCCTCGGCGACTATTTCCTTGCGCGCTGGGCATGTCTTGCCATTTTAAGGCGGGCTTGACCGTAGCCTCTCCCTTTGGGCGAGGCAAGGACCCTCAGGTGTACCCATTTCGTGACGAGCCCCTAAACCCCTCCCAACCCCGCGGAGCAAAAGGCTATAGCCCACCGGCCTCGGTGACTATTTCTAGCGCTGCGCGCTGGAGCATTTCTTGTCATTTAGGGCGGGCTTACTGTCCGTAGCCTCCCACTCAGCACACGAGGACCCTCGAAAAGACTATACCATTTTCGTGACCGAGCCCTAAACCCCTCCCAACCCCGCGGACCAAGGCTGCAGCCCACCCGGCCTCGGCGACTATTCCACCTTGCTGCGCGCTGGGCATGTCTTGCCATTTTAAGCGGGCTTCTGACCGTAGCCTTCCAGCTTTGGGCGAGGCAGGACCCTCGAAAACTGTACCCATTTCCGGACCGAGCCCTAGCCCCTCCCGGCCCCAGCGGACCAGGCTAGCCCACCGGCCTCGGTGACTATTTCACACGCTGCGCCGCTGGGCATGTCTTGCCATTTTAAAGCGGGCTTGACCGTAGCCTTCCTTTGGGCGAGCAAGGACCCTCGAAAAACTGTGCCATTTCCGGCGAGCCCCCTAAACCCCACCCCAACCCCCGCGGACCAAAGGCAATAGCCCACCGGCCTCGGTGACTATTTCCCGCGCTGCGCCGCTGGGCATTTCTTGCCATTTTAGGGCAGGCTTCTGTCCGTAGCCTCCCACTCAGCACACGAGGACCCTCGAAAAGACTGTACCCATTTTCGACGACCAGAGCCCCCTAAACCCCCTCCCCAACCCCCGCGGACCAAAGGCTATAGCCCACCGGCCTCGGTGACTATTTCCCGCGCTGCGCAGCTGGGCATTTCTTGCCATTTTAGGGCAGGCTTCTGTCCGTAGCCTCCCACTCAGCACACGAGGACCCTCGAAAGACTATACCCATTTCGGCGACCAGGCCCCGATACCCCGACCCCTGCGGACCGAAAGGCTATGCCACGGCCTCGGTGACTATTCCCGTGCTGCGCGGCTGAGCATTTCTTGCCATTTAGGCGGGGCCTCGACCGTAGCCTCCCCTTTGGGCACCGAGGACCCATGAAAGGCTGTACCCATTTTCGTGAGCAGGCCTCTAAACCCCTCCCCAACCCCAGCGGACCAAAGGCAATAGCCCACCGGCCTCGGTGACTATTTCCCGCGCTGCGCCGCTGGGCATTTCTTGCCATTTAGGGCGGGCTTACATCCGTAGCCTCCACTCAGCACCGAGGACCCTCGAAAAGCCTGTACCATTTCCGACTCCAGGCCCCGACGCCACTCCCGGACCCCAGCGGACCAAGGCTATAGCCTACCGGCCTCGGCGACTATTTCGCAGCGTTGCGCGCTGGGCATGTCTTGCCATTTTGGGAAGGCTTCTGACCATAGCCTCCCAGGCACGAGGACCCTCGAAAGACTGTACCCATTTCGGCGGGCCGAAACCACCTCCCCAACCCCCGTGGACCAAAGGCTATAGCCCACCGGCCTCGGCGACTATTTCACGCGCTGCGCCGCTGGGCATGTCTTGCCATTTTAAGGCAGGCTTCTGACCGTAGCCTCCCACTGGGCAGGCAAGGACCCTCGAAAAGATTGTACCCATTTCCAACGACCAGAGCCCCTAAACCCCCTCCCCAACCCCCGCGGACCAAAGGCTATAGCCCACCGGCCTCGGTGACTATTTCACGCGCTGCGCCGCTGGGTATTTCTCGCCATTTTAAAGCAGGATTCTGACCATAGCCTCCCCATGGGCACGAGGACCCACGAAAAGGCTGTACCCATTTTCGACGAACAGAGCCTCCTAAAACCCCACCCCAACCCCCGCGGAGCAAAGGCAATAGCCCACCGGCCTCGGTGACTATTTCCCGCGCTGCGCCGCTGGGCATTTCTTGTCATTTTAGGGCAGGCTTCTGTCCGTAGCCTCCCACTCAGCACACGAGGACCCTCGAAAAGACTATACCCATTTTCGACGACCAGGCCCCTAAGCCCCTCCCAACCCCGGGACAAGGCTATAGCCCACCGGCCTCGGTGACTATTTCCGCAGCTGCGCCCGCTGGGCATTTTTGCCATTTAGGGCAGGCCTCGGCCGTAGCCTCCCACAGGGCACGAGGACCCTCGAAGGACTTTACCCATTTCCGACGACCAGAGCCCCCGAAACCCCCTCCCCACCCCCGCGGACCAAAGGCTATAGCCCACCGGCCTCGGTGACTATTTCACGCTGCGCCTCTTGCCATTTTAGGGCAGGCTTCTGGCGTAGCCTCCCAGGCACCTGCGAGGAACCTCATAAAGACTGTACCCATTTCCGGCGAGCCCCGATACCCCAACCCTGCGGACCAAGGCTATACCACCGGCCTCGGTGACTATTCCGTGCTGCGCCCGTGGGCATTTCTTGCCATTTTAGGCCTCAGCCGTAGCCTCCCACAGCTGCGAGGACCCTAAAAAGCCTGTACCCATTTCCGACTCCCGAGCCCCGACGCCTCCCGGCCCCAGCGGACCAAGGCTGCCAGCCTACCGGCCTCGGCGACTATTTCTGTGCTGCGCGCTGGGCATGTCTTGCCATTTTGGGCGGGCTTGACCATAGCCTCCAGGCACACGAGGACCCTCGAGGCTGTACCCATTTGCGTGGCGGGCCCGAGCCATCCCCGGCCCGTGGACCGGCTATGGCCCACCGGCCTCGGCGACTATTCCACGCGCTGCGCCGCTGGGCATGTCTTGCCATTTAAAGGCAGGCTTCGGCCGTAGCCTTCCTTTGGCGAGCAAGGACCCTCGAAAACTGTACCCATTTCCGACGACCGAGCCCTAAACCCCCTCCCAACCCCGCGGACCAAAAGGCTATAGCCCACGGCCTCGGTGACTATTTCCTTGCGCCCATGCGCTGGGCATGTCTTGCCATTTTAAGCGAGGCTTGACCGTAGCCTCCCCTGGGCGAGCGAGGACCCTCGAAAAAAGCTGTACCCATTTCCGACGACCAGGCCCTAAACCCCTCCCAACCCCAGCGGACCAAAGGCTATAGCCACGGCCTCGGTGACTATTTCACGCAGCTGCGCTGGGTATTTCGCCATTTTAAGCAGGATTATGACCATAGCCTCCCACTGGGCACCGAGGACCCATGAAAGGCTGTACCCATTTTCGACGAGCAGGCCTCGGCCTCCCCGACCCCGCGGACCGAGGCAATAGCCCCCCGGCCCCGGTGACTATTTCCAGCGCTGCGCTGGGCATTTCTTGCCATTTAGGGCGGCTTCATCCGTAGCCTCCCACTCAGCACACGAGGACCCTCGAAAAGCCTGTACCCATTTCCGACTCCCAGAGCCCCCGAACGCCCCTCCCCAACCCCCGCGGACCAAAGGCTATAGCCTACCGGCCTCGGCGACTATTTCACGCGCTGCGCCGCTGGGCATGTCTTGCCATTTTTGGGCAGGCTTCTGACCATAGCCTCCCACTGGGCACACGAGGACCCTCGAAAAGACTGTACCCATTTCCGACGGCCAGAGCCCCCGAAACCCCCTCCCCAACCCCCGTGGACCAAAGGCTATAGCCCACCGGCCTCGGCGACTATTTCACGCGCTGCGCCGCTGGGCATGTCTTGCCATTTTAAGGCAGGCTTCTGACCGTAGCCTCCCACTGGGCAGGCAAGGACCCTCGAAAAGACTGTACCCATTTCCGACGACCAGAGCCCCTAAACCCCCTCCCCAACCCCCGCGGACCAAAGGCTATAGCCCACCGGCCTCGGTGACTATTTCACGCGCTGCGCCGCTGGGTATTTCTCGCCATTTTAAAGCAGGATTCTGACCATAGCCTCCCACTGGGCACACGAGGACCCACGAAAAGGCTGTACCCATTTTCGACGAACAGAGCCTCCTAAACCCCCTCCCCAACCCCCGCGGACCAAAGGCAATAGCCCACCGGCCTCGGTGACTATTTCCCGCGCTGCGCCGCTGGGCATTTCTTGCCATTTTAGGGCAGGCTTCTGTCCGTAGCCTCCCACTCAGCACACGAGGACCCTCGAAAAGACTGTACCCATTTTCGGCAGAGCCCCTAAACCCCTCCCGGCCCCAGCGGCTCGCCCGGCCCCTCGGTGACTTTTTCACGCGCTGCTGCGCTGGGCATTTTTGCCATTTTAGGGCGGGCCTCGACCGTAGCCTCCCACAGGGCACCACGAGGACCCTCGAAAGGACTGTACCCATTTCCGGCGACCAGGCCGAAACCCCTCCCCGACCCCAGCGGACCAAGGCTATAGCCCACGGCCTCGGTGACTATTTCCGCAGCAGCTGCGGCTGGGCATTTCTTGCCATTTTAGGGCAGGCTTCTGGCCGTGTAGCCTCCACTAGGCACGAGGAACCTCATAAAGGCTGTACCCATTTCCGGCGGGCCCCGATACCCCCGACCCTGCGGACCAAAAGGCATACCGCCATTTTAGGCCAGGCCTCTGACCGTAGCCTCCCACTGGGCACACGAGGACCCTAAAAAAGCCTGTACCCATTTCTGACGACCAGAGCCCCCGAAACACCTTCCCCAACCCCCGCGGACCAAAGGCTATAGCCCACCGGCCTCGGATCATATAACAACCGCTTCGCCGCTGGGCATTTCTTGCCATTTTAGGGCAGGCTTCTGGCCGTAGCCTCCCACTGGGCACACGAGGACCCTCGAAAAGACCGTACCCATTTCTGACAACCAGAACCCCCGAAACCCCCTAACCAACCCCCGCGGACCAAAGGCTATAGCCCACCGGCCTCGGTGACTATTTCACGCGCTACGCCGCTGGGCATTTCTTGTCATTTTAGGGCAGGCCTCTCACCGTAGCCTCCCACGGGGCACACGAGGACCCTCGAAAAGACTGTACCCATTTCCGACGCTCCTCCCCAACCCCCGCACACCAAAGGCTATAGCCCACCAGCCTCGGCAACTATTTCACGCGCTGCGCCGCTGGACGTTTCTTGCCATTTTAGGGCAGGCTTCTAACCGTAATCTCCCACTGGGCACACGAGGACCCTCGTAAAGACTGTACCCATTTCCGACGGCCAGAGCCCCCGAAACCCCCTCCCCAACCACTGCGGACCAAAGGCTATACCCACCGGCCTCAGTGACTATTTCCCGTGCTGCGCCGCTGAGCATTTCTTGCCATTTTAGGGCAGGCCTCTGACCGTAGCCTCCCACTGGGCACACGAGGTCCCTCGAAAAGCCTGTACCCATTTCGGCCTTGAGCCCCGAATGCCCCTCCCAGCCCCCGGACCAAAGGCTATAGCCTCGGCCTCGGTGACTATTTCTGTATTGCGCCCGCTGGGCATGTCTTGCCATTTTAGGCGAGGCTTACATCCATGCCTCCAGGGGACAGCGACCCTCGAAAAGCTGTACCCATTCGTGACGAGCCACAAACACCTTCCCCAACCCCCGCGGACCAAAGGCTATAGCCCACCGGCCTCGGTGACTATTTGACGCGCTACGCCGCTGGGTATTTCTTGCCATTTTAGGGCAGGCTTTTGACCGTAGCCTCCCACTAGGCACACGAGGACCCTTGAAAAGACCGTACCCATTTCCGACGACCAGAGCCCCCGAAACCCCCTCCCCAACCCCTGCGGACCAAAGGCTATACCCACCGGCCTCAGTGACTATTTCCCGTCTGGGCATTTTCCCATTTTGAGGCGGGCCTCTGACCGTAGCCTCCACAGGCACACGAGGACCCTCGAGACTGTATCCATTTCCGGCGCCCTCCCCAACCCCGCGGACCAAAGGCTATAGCCCACGGCCTCGGCGACTATTTCACTGCGCTGCGCGCTGGGCATTTCTTGCCATTTAGGGCAGGCTTCGGCGTAGCCTCCCCAGGCACCACGGCGGCCCTCGAAAAGGCTGTACATATTTCCGAAGCAGGCCCGAAACCCACTCCCCCAACCCCGTGGACCAAGGCTGTGTGCCCACCGGCCTCGGTGACTATTTCGCAGCGCCCGGCGCGCTGGGCATTTTTGCCATTTTAGGGCAGGCTTACGGCGTAGCCTCTGGGCACCAGCGGCCCTCGAAAAGACTGTACATATTTCCGAGCAGGCCCCGAAACCCACTCCCAACCCCGTGGACCAGGCTGTGCCCACCGGCCTCGGTGCCTATTTCCAGCTGCGCGGCTGGGCATTTCTTGCAATTTAGGCAGCCTCGGCCGTAGCCTCTGCCAGGCACAAGAGGACCCTCGAAAGCCGTGCCATTTCGACAAGAGCACCGAAACCCCACTGACCCCAGCGGACCAGGCTATATCCCACGGCCTCGGTGACTATTTCGCAGCTGCGCTGGCATTTCTTGCCATTTAAAAGCGGGCCTCTCACCGTAGCCTCCCGGGGCTGCGAGGACCCTCGAAATGGCTGTGCCATTTCGGCGCCTCCCAACCCCCAGACCAAATGCTGCCCACCCGCCTCGGCGACTATATCACGCTGCGCCTTGACATTTCTTGCCATTTTAGGGCGGGCTTCTAACCGTAATCTCCCACGGGCTGCGAGGACCCTCGCCAAAGACTGCCCACTTCCGGCGGCCCGGGCCCCGATACCCCCTCCCCAACCCCTGCGGACCAAAGGCTATACCCACCGGCCTCAGTGACTATTTCCCGTGCTGCGCCGCTGGGCATTTCTTGCCATTTTAGGGCAGGCCTCTGACCGTAGCCTCCCACTGGGCACACGAGGACCCTAAAAAAGCCTGTACCCATTTCTGACGACCAGAGCCCCCGAAACACCTTCCCCAACCCCCGCGGACCAAAGGCTATAGCCCACCGGCCTCGGCGACTATTTGACGCGCTACGCCGCTGGGCATTTCTTGCCATTTTAGGGCAGGCTTCTGGCCGTAGCCTCCCACTGGGCACACGAGGACCCTCGAAAAGACCGTACCCATTTCTGACAACCAGAACCCCCGAAACCCCCTCACCAACCCCCGCGGACCAAAGGCTATAGCCCACCGGCCTCGGTGACTATTTCACGCGCTACGCCGCTGGGCATTTCTTGTCATTTTAGGGCAGGCCTCTCACCGTAGCCTCCCACGGGGCACACGAGGACCCTCGAAAAGACTGTACCATTTTCCGACGCTCCTCCCCAACCCCCACACACCAAAGGCTATAGCCCACCGGCCTCGGCAACTATTTCACGCGCTGCGCCGCTGGACATTTCTTGCCATTTTAGGGCAGGCTTCTAACCGTAATCTCCCACTGGGCACACGAGGACCCTCGTAAAGACTGTACCCATTTCGGCGGCGAGCCCCGAAACCCCCGACCACTGCGGACCAAAGGCTATACCCAACCGCCTCAGTGACAAATTCCCGAGTTGCGCCCCTGAGCATGTCTTGACAGTTTAGGGCAGGCCTATGACCGTAGCCTCCCACGGGCACCACGAGGTCCTCGAAAAACTGTGCCCATTTCCGGCGAGCCCCAGACTCCCCTCCCAGCCCCGCGGACCAACGGCTATGGCCTACCGGCCTCGGTGACTATTTTACGCGCTGTGCCGCTGGGCATGTCTTGCCATTTTAGGGCAGGCTTCTGACCATAGCCTCCCAGCTGCGGCGACCCTCGAAAAAGGCTGCCCATTTCGGCGGCCAAAGCCCACGAAACACCTTCCCCGACCCGCGGACCAAGCTATAGCCCACCGGCCTCGGTGACTATTTGACGGACTGCGCTGGGCATTTCTTGTCATTTTAGGCGGGCCTCGTAGTAGCCTCCCAGGCACGAGGACCCTCGAAAAGGCTGCATCCATTTCGACGCCCTCTGACTGCATGAGACCAAAGGCTATAGCCCGCGGCCTCGGCGACTATTTCGCTGCGCTGCTGGGCATTTCTTGCCATTTAGGGGCAGGCCACACTGACCGTAGCCTCCCCGGGACGCGCGAGGACCCTCAAAAGCATGCCATTTCCGACACCCGGGCCCCGAGCGCCTCCCCGACCCCGGGGCCAAGGCTATAGCCCACCGGCCTCGGCGACTATTTTAGCTGCGCGCTGGACATTTCTTGCCATTTAAGGCGGGCTTCTAACCGTAATCTCGCTGGACACACGAGGACCCTCGAAAAGCATGCCATTTCAAACCAGGCCAAGCCTGAAACCCTCCCAGCCCCTGCGGACCAAGGCTATAGCCCACCGGCCTCGGCTGACTATTTCCCGTGCTGCGCGCGCTGGGCATTTCTTCCCATTTAGGGCAGGCGTCGGCCGTAGCCTCACTAGACCACGAGGACCCTCGAAAAGACTGTATCCAATTCCGACGCCCCTCCCCAACCCCCGCAGACCAAAGGCTATAGCCCACCGGCCTCGGCGACTATTTCACGCGCTGCGCCGCTGGGCATTTCTTGCCATTTTAGGGCAGGCTTCTGGCCGTAGCCTCCCACTGGGCACACGACGGCCCTCGAAAAGACTGTACATATTTCCGAGCCAGGCCCGAAACCCCTCCAGCCCCGTGGACCAGGCTGTGCCCCCGGCCTCGGCGACTATTGCCGCTGCGCTCGTGGACATTTCTTATTATTTAGGGCAGACTTGATCGTAGCCTCCCACTAGGCACCACGAGGGACCCTTGAAAAGACTGTACCCATTTCCGGCGCTTGAGCCCAGGCTTCCCTCCATGACCCCGGACCAAAAGGCCTATAGCCCACGGACCTCGGTGACCATTTCTTGTTATTTTAGGGCGAGGCTTCGATCGTAGCCTCCCGCCCCAGGCACCACGAGGACCCTCAAGAATATACCCATTCGATGGTGGAGCCCGAACCTCCCTCCCAGCCCCGCGGACCAGGCTATAGCCTGCACCCGGCCTCGGTGACCATTTCTGACTGCGCGCTGGGCATTTCTTGCCATTTAAGCGCAAGCCTCGACCGTAGCCTCCCACTCGGCTACGAGGACACTGGAAAAGACTGTGCCATTTCCGTGATCAGAACCCCAGAACCCCCTCTCCCCGACCCTGCGGACCAAGGCTATAGCCCACGGCCTCTGCGACTATTTCACGCGCTGCGCGCTGGGCATTTCTTGCCATTTAGGGCAGGCCTCTGGCCCGTAGCCTCCCAGCACCACGAGGACCCTTGAAAGACTGTGCCATTTCCAGCCTGAGGCCCCAGAACTTCCCTCCCCAACCCCCGCGGACCAAAGGCTATAGCCCACCGGCCTCGGTGACCATTTCTTGTTATTTTTGTGCAGGCTTCTGATCGTAGCCCCCCACTGGGCACACGAGGACCCTCGAAAAGACTATACCCATTTCTGACGCCCAGAGCCCCAGAACCTCCCTCCCCAACCCCCGCGGACCAAAGGCTATAGCCCACCGGCCTCGGTGACCATTTCACCTTGCTGCGCTGGGCATTTCTTGCCATTTTAGCGCAAGCCTCGACCCGTAGCCTCCCGCTGAGCTGCGAGGACACTCGAAAAGACTGTGCCATTTACGGCAGTCAGGAACCCCGAACCCCCCCTCCCCAACCCTGCGGACCCAAGGCTATAGCCCACCGGCCTCGGTGACTATTTCCCACGCCGCGCCGCTGGGCATTTCTTGTCATTTTAGGCAGGCCTCTGACCGTAGCCTCCCATGGGGAACACGAGGACCCTCGAAGAAGAGGCATGCCATTTTCGGCCTCCCCAGACCCGAGACTAAGCCCACCGGCCTCGGACGACTATTTCACGCGTTGCGCGCTGGGCATTTCTTGCCATTTAGGGCAGGCTTCTGATTGTAGCCTCCCCTTTGGGGACGAGGAACCTTGAAAGACTGTACCCATTTCCAGCGCCAGGCCCCAGAACTTCCATCATCGGCCCCAGCGGACCAAGGCTATAGCCCACCGGCCTCGTGACCATTTCTTGTTATTTTAAGCGCGGGCTTCTCATCGTAGCCTCCTGGGCACGAGGACCCTCGAAAAGACTATACCCATTTCTAATGCCGGGCCCCAGGCCTCCCTCCCAGCCCCAGCGGACCAAAGGCTATGGCCACGGCCTCGGTGACCATTTCTGCGCTGCGCGCTGGGCATTTTTGCCATTTAAGCGCGGGCCTCTGACCGTGCGTAGCCTCCACTTTGAGCTGCAGGGACACTCGAAAAGACTGTACCATTTCGACGAGGCCCGAAACCCCTCCCGGCCCCGCGGACCAAAAGGCTATAGCCCACCGGCCTCGGTGACTATTTCCGCGCAGCTGGGCATTTCTTGTCATTTAGGCAGGCCTCTGACCGTAGCTTCTACAGGGCAACCGAGGACCCTCGAAAGACTGTACCCATTTCGATGCCTCTCAACCCCGCGGACCAAGGCTATAGCCCACGGCCGCGGCGACTATTTCACGCGCTGCGCCGCTGGGCATTTCTTGTCATTTTAGGGCAGGCCCTGACCGTAGCCTCCCAGGCACCACGAGGACCCTCGAAAAGACTGTACCCATTTCGGCGCCCGAGCCCCTCCCCCCCAGCGGACCAAAGGCTATAGCCCACGGCCTCGGTGACCATTTCACGCTGCGCGCTGGGCATTTCTTGCCATTTAGGGCAGGCTTCTGGCGTAGCCTCCCACTGGGCTGCGAGGACCCTCGAAAAGACTGTACCCATTTCCGGCGACGAGCCCGAGCGCGCTCCCCAACCCCCACGTACCAAAGACTATAGCAAACAGGCCTCGGCGACTATTTCACATGCTGCGCCGCTGGACATTTCGTGCCATTTTATGGGAAGCTACTGACCGTAGCCTCACACTGGGCACACGAGGACCCTCGAAAGACTGGGCGCATTTCCGGCGCCTGAGCCCGACGCTCAGCCCCACGGACCAAGGCTATAGCCCACCGGCCTCGGCGACTATTTCACCTGCGCGCTGGACATTTCTTGCCATTTAGAAGCTTCGGCCGTAGCCTCGGCTGGGCACCGAGGACCCTCGAAAAGGCTGGACCCATTTCGGCGGCAGGCCGAAAGCCGTCCCCGGCCCCAGCGGACCAAAGGCTATAGCCCACTGGCCTCGGCGACTATTTCACGCGCTGCGCCGCTGGGCATGTCTTGCCATTTTAGGGCAGGCTTCTGACCGTAGCCTCCCACTGGCCACACGAGGACACTCCAAAAGACTGTACCCATTTCCGATGCCCAGGCGAACTTCCTCCCGGCCCCCGCGGACCAAAGGCTATAGCCACGGCCTCGGCGAATATTTCAGCTGCGCGCTGGACATTTCTTGGCATTTTAGGGGCGGCTTCTGACTTAGCCTCCCCCTGGGCACGAGGACCCTCGTAAAGGCATAACCATTTCCGGCGGCGAGCCCCGAAAGCCTCCCCCGCAGCGGACCAGGCTATAGCCCACGGCCTCGATGACTATTTCCTAACTGCTGGGCCTTGCCATTTAGGGCGGGGCCTCTGACCGTAGCTCACTAGGTACGAGGACCCTCGTAAAGACTGTAACCATTTCCGACTACGGGCCCCAGAAACCCCTCCAGCCCCAGCGGACCAAAGGCTATAGCCCACGGCCTCGGTGGTATTTCCCGTGCTGCGCTGGGCATTTCTTGCCATTTAAGCGGGGCTTCTGACCGTAGCCTCTCACTAGGCTACGAGGACCCTCGACAAAGACTGTACCCATTTCGGGCAGGCCTCCTAAACCTCCTCCCAGCCCCGGACCAGGCTATAGCCCACGGCCTCGGTGACCATTTCCGCGCTGCGCCGCTGGACATTTCTTGCCATTTTAGGGCAGACCTCGTGTAGCCTCCGCCCTTGCACGAGGACCCGTCGGAAGACTGTACCCATTTCCAGCGACCCAGGCCCTAAACCCCTCCCCAACACCCGCGGACCAAAGGCTATAGCCCATCGGCCTCGGTGACTATTTCACGCGCTGCGCCGCTGGGGATTTCTTGCCATTTTAAAGCAAGATTCTGACCATAAGCCTCCATGGGCTACGAGGACCCTCGAAAAGACTGTACCCATTTTGGAAGACCAGAGCCTCCTAAACCCCCTCCCCAACCCCCGCGGACCAAAGGCTATAGGCCACCGGCCACAGAGACAAATACCCTTTCATCCCCGCAGGGCATTTCTTGCCATTTTAGGAAAGCCTCTGACCGTAGCCTCCCACTGGGCACACGAGGACCTTCGAAAAGACTGTACCCATTTTCGACGCCCAGAGACCCCGAACGCCCCTCCCCAACCCCCGCGGACCAAAGGCTATAGCCCACCGGCCTCGGCGACTATTTCAAGCGCTGCGCCGCTAGACATTTCTAGCCATTTAAAGGCAGGCTTCTGACCGTAGCCTCCCACTGGCCACACGAGTACCCTCGTAAACACTGTACCCATTTTCGATGACCGGAGCCCCCGAAACCCCCTCCCCAACCCCCGTGGACCAAAGGCTATAGCCCACCGGCCTCGGCGACTATTTCCTTGTTGCGCTTGTGGGCATTTCTTGCCATTTAGGAAAGCCTCGTACCGTAGCCTCTCACTTTGGGCACCACGAGGACCCTCGAAAAGCTGTACCCATTTCCGGCGGGCCCCAGACTTCCTCCCAGCCCCGGACCCAAGGCTATAGCCCACGGCCTCGGTGACCATTTCCGCAGCTGCGCGCTGGACATTCTTGCCATTTTAAGCGCGGGCCTCTGACCGTAGCCTCCCACTTTGGGCACACGGGACCCGAAAAGGCTGTACCCATTTTCGGCCCGAGAGACCCGAGCGCCTCCTGACCCCCAGGACGAGGCTATAGCCCACCGGCCTCGGCGACTATTTCAAGCGCTGCGCCGCTAGACATTTCTAGCCATTTAAAGCGGGCTTCTGTAGTAGCCTCCCACTGGCCACCACAGTACCCTCGTAAACCATGTACCCATTTTCGATGACGGGCCAAAACTTCCCTCCCGACCCCGTGGACCCAAGGCTATAGCCCACCGGCCTCGGCGACTATTTCAGCTGCAGCTGTTGCGCTGGGCATTTCGGCTATTTTAGGCGGACTTCTGATCGTAACCTCCCACTTGGCCACCACGAGGACCCTCGAAAAGTGTACCCATTTCCAGGCCCGAGGCCCCCCTCGACCCCTTGGACCAAATGCTATAGCCCACCGGCCTCGTGACTATTTAACGCGCTGCGCCTCTTGGATTTTTTTGCGTTTTTAGGGCAGGTCTCTGACCGTAGCCTCCACCTAGCTACCGAGGACCCTCGTAAAAGACATGCCATTTTCGATGACGGGCCCCAGAAACCCCTCCCGGCCCAGCGGACCAAGGCTATAGCCCACGGCCTCGATGAATATTTCCCCCAGCTGCGCTGGGCATTTCTTGCCATTTTAAGCCTCGACATTGTAGCCTCCCACTGGGCACTGCACGAGGACCCTCGTAAAGCTGTACCCATTCACGGCGCCCGAGCCCCAGACTTCCCTCCCAGCCCCGCGGACCAAAAGGCTATAGCCCACCGGCCTCGGTGACCATTTCACCAGCTGCGCGGCTGGACATTTCTTGCCATTTAGCGCGGGCCTCTGACCGTAGCCTCCCACAGGCTGCGAGGACCTTGAAAAGACTGTACCCATTTTCGGCGAGGAGACCCCAGGCGCCTCCCCCCCAGCGGACCAAAGGTTAGCCCACCGGCCTCGGCAGCTATTTCACCTTTGCGCGCTGGGCATTTCTGGCTATTTTAGGGCAGGCTTCGACCGTAGCCTCCCATGAGCACACGAGGACCCTCGAAAAGATGTACCCATTTCCGGCGGCCGAGAACCCCGAAACCCCTCCCAACCCCGTGGACCAAAGGCTAGCCCACCCGGCCTCGGCGACTATTTCACGCAGCTGCGCCTGGGCATTTCTGGCTATTTTGGGCGGACTTCTGATCGTAGCCTCCCAGCCACGAGGACCCTCGAAAGACTGTACCCATTTCGGAGGCCCCGAGCCCTCGGCCCCAGCGGACCAAATGCTATAGCCACCGGCCTCGGCGACTATTTCGCAGCATGCGCTGGACATTTCTTGCCATTTAGGCGGGCTTCGACCGTAGCCTCCCACTAGCTACGAGGACCCTCGTAAAGGCTGTACCATTTTCGATGACGGGCCCTGAAACCCCTCCCCAGCCCAGCGGACCAAAGGCTATAGGCCACGGCCTCGATGAATATTTCCCTGCTAAGCTTGGAGCATTTCTTTGCCATTTAGGAAAGCCTCACATGTGTAGCCTCCCCTTTGGGCAAGCGGGACCCTCGTAAAAATGTACCCATTTCGGCCTTGAGGCCCCGAACTTCCTCCCCAACCCCAGCGGACCCGAGGCTCTGGGCCACCGGCCTCGGCGACTATTTCACGCTGACTGCGCTGGACATTTCTTGCCATTTTAGGGCAGGCTTCTGGTGTAGCCTCCCACTGGGCACCACGAGGACCCTCGAAAAGCTGTACCCATTCTTGCGCCCGGGCCCCAGAACTTCCCTCCCCGGCCCCAGCGGACCAAAGGCTCTAGCCCACCGGCCTCGGCGACTATTTCACGCTGCGCGCTGGACATTTCTTGCCATTTTAGGGGCTTCTGACTGTAGCCTCCCTTTGAGCTGCGAGGACCCTCGAAAAGACTGTACCCATTTCGACCGGCACCAGCCTCCCCAGCCCCCCGGACCAAAAGCTATAGCCCTACGGCCTCGGCGAGTATTTCCGTGCTGCCGTGGGCATTTCTTGCCATTTAAAGCGAGCTTGACCGTAGCCTCTCCTTGAGGCACACGAGGACCCTCGAAAGACTTTACCCATTTCGATCGGATACTCCTAAACCCCTCCCACCCCGCGGACCAAAGGCTATAGCCCACCGGCCTCGGTGACCATTTCACTGCGCGCTGGACATATCTTGCCATTTAGCGCGGGCTTCGACCGTAGCCTCACTGGGCACACGAGGACCCTGAAAAGACTGCCCATTTCGACAGAGACCCCAGAACCCCTCCCGGCCCCGCGGACCAAGGCTATAGCCCACCGGCCTCGGCGACTATTTCAAGCTTGCTGCGCCGCTGGACATTTCTAGCCATTTAGCGGGCTTGACCGTAGCCTCCCACGACAGACCCTCGTAAACATGTACCCATTTTCGGACCGGGCCCCGAGCCCCTCCCCGACCCCGTGGACCAAAGGCTATAGCCACCGGCCTCGGCGACTATTTCAGCGGCGCTGCGCCGTGGCATTTCTTGCCATTTTGGGCGGGACTTCGATCGTAGCCTCCACTGCACCACGAGGACCCTCGAAAAGACTGTACCCATTTCCGGCCCCAGAGCCCCGAACCTCCTCCCCGCGGACCAGGCTGTAGCCCGCGGCCTCGGTGACTATTTCACAGCGCTGCGCTTGTGGGACATTTCTTGCCATTTTAAGGCAGGCTTCGACCGTAACCTCCCACTGGCACGAGGACCCTCGAAAGACTGTACCCATTTCGGCCGGGCCCGAGCCCCTCCCCCAGCCGCGGACCAAGGCTATGCCAGCCTCGGCCTCGATGTATTTCACGCTGCGCGCTGGGCATTTCTTGCCATTTTAGGAGCCTCTGACGTAGCCTCCCGCAGGCTGCGAGGACCCTCGTAAGACTGTACCCATTTCGACGAGCCCAGACTTCCCTCCCGACCCCGCGGACCAAAGGCTATAGCCCACCGGCCTGACCATTTCAGCTGCGGCTGGACATTTCTTGCCATTTTAGCGGGCCTCGACCGTGTAGCCTCCCATTTGGGCACGAGGACCCTCGAAAGACTGTGCCATTTTCGGCCCGAGACCCCGAGCCCTCCCCGACCCCAGCGGCGGTTATAGCCACCGGCCTCGGTGACTATTTCACAGCTGCGCCCGCTGGGCATTTCTTGCCTATTTTAGGGCAGGCTTGACCGTGGCCTCCCAGGCACACGAGGACCCTCGAAAGACTGTACCCATTTCCGGCGACCAGGAACCCCGAAACCCCTCCCCTCGGCCCCGTGGACCAGGCTGGCCCACCTCGGCGACTATTTCGCGCTGCGCGCTGGGCATTTCTTGCTATTTTAGGGCAGGACTTCTGATCGTAGCCTCCCACTGGCCACGAGGACCTCGAAAGACTGTGCCCATTTCCGCCCCAGGCCCCGAGCGCCCTCCCCAGCCCCAGCGGACCAAAGGCTATAGCCCACCACGGCGACTATTTCCCACTGCGCTGGCATTTCTTGCCATTTTAGGGCAGGCTTGACCGTGGCCTCCACGAGGACCCTCGTAAAGACTGTGCCATTTTGAGCCCGAGACCCCGAGGCTCCCTCCCAACCCCGCGGACCAAAGGCTATAGCCCACGGCCTCGGTGACTATTTCATAGCGCGCCGCTGGGCATTCTTGCCATTTAAAGCGGGCTTCGACCGTAGCCTCCCAGCTGGCACCACGAGGACCCTCGTAAAACACTGTACCCATTTCGATGCGAGCCCCGAAACCCCTCCAACCCCGTGGACCAAAGGCTATAGCCCACCTGCCTCGGCGACTATTTCGCGCTGCGCGCTGGGCATTTCTGGCCATTTTAGGGCAGCCTCTGATCGTAGCCTCCCACTGGCCACACGAGGACCCTAGAAAAGACTGTACCCATTTGGGCCAGGCCCCGAACGCCTCCCCAACCCAGCGGACCAAAGGCTATAGCCACCGGCCTCGGCGACTATTTCCGCAGCTGCGCGCTGGACATTTCTTGCCATTTAGGCAGGCTTCTGACCGTAGCCTCCCCAGCACCGAGGACCTCGTAAAGACTGTACCCATTTCGATGACGGGCCAGAACCCCTCCCAACCCCAGCGGACCAAGGCTAGCCACCAGGCCTCGATGATATTTCCGCGCTGCGCCCAGGGCATTTCTTGCCATTTAGGAAAGCCTCGGCGTAGCCTCCCCTTTGGGCACGAGGACCCTCGTAAAGACTGTACCCGTTCTGACAGAGCCCCAGAACTTCCTCCCAACCCCCAGCGGACCCAAGGCTATAGCCCACCGGCCTCGGTGACCATTTCGCACTGCGCGCTGGACATTTCTTGCCATTTTAAGCGCGGGCCTCTGAGTAGCCTCCCCAGGCACACGAGGACCTTGAAAAGCTGTACCCATTTTGGCCAGACCCCGACGCCCCTCCCCAACCCCCGGACCAAAGGCCCTGGCCTCGGCGGCTATTTCCGCAGCTGCTGCGCTGGGCATTTCTTGCTATTTGAGGCGGGGCTTGACCGTAGCCTCCCAGCTGGCACCGAGGACCCTCGAAAGACTGTACCCATTTTCCGGCCAGAACCCAGAACCCCTCCCAACCCCGTGGACCCAAGGCTATAGCCCACCGGCCTCGGCGACTATTTCCAGCAGCTGCGCTGGGCATTTCTTGCCATTTAGGGCGGGACTTCATCGTAGCCTCCCACTGGCCTACGAGGACCCTCGAAAGACTGTGCCATTTCGACCCCAGGCCCCGACCTCCCCAGCCCCCAGCGGACCAAATACTATAGCCCGGCCTCGGCGACTATTTCCATGCGCGCTGGACATTCTTTGCCATTTAAGGGGCTTGACGTAGCCTCCCCTAGCTACGAGGACCCTCGTAAAGGCATGCCATTTCGATGCCGGGCCCCAAACCCCTCTCAACCCCAGCGGACCAAGGCTATAGCCCACCGGCCTCGGTGACTATTTCACCAGCGCTGCGCGCTTGGGCATTTCTTGCCATTTAGGAAAGCCTCGGTAGCCTCCCACTGGGCAGCGAGGACCCTCGTGGCATGCCATTTTCTGACGCCCGGGCCCCAGAACTTCCCTCCGGCCCGCGGACCAAGGCTCTAGCCACCGGCCTCGGCGACTATTTCCGCTGCGGCTGGGACATTTCTTGCCATTTTAGTGCTGGCTTCTGTCCGTAGCATACCACTGGGCTAACGAGGACCCTCGAAAAGGCGCCATTTCCGGCGGGCCCCGAACTTCCCTCCCCAAGCCCGCGGACCAGGCTCTAGCCACGGCCTCGGACTATTTCACGCGCCTTGCTGGACATTTCTTGCCATTTTAGGCAGGCTTGACCGTAGCCTCACTTTGGGCACCGAGGACCCTCGAAAAGGCTGTACCCATTTCCGACGGAGACCCGACGCCTCCCCAACCCCCGCGGACCAAAGGCTATAGCCCTACGGCCTCAGTGAGTATTTCCCGTGCTGCACCGCTGGGCATTTCTTGCCATTTTAAAGCAGGCTTCTGACCATAGCCTCTCACTAGGCACACGAGGACCCTCGAAAAGACTTTACCCATTTTCGACGATCAGATACTCCTAAACCCCCTCCCCAACCCCCGCGGACCAAAGGCTATAGCCCACCGGCCTCGGTGACCATTTCACGCGCTGCGCCGCTGGACATATCTTGCCATTTTAGCGCAGGCCTCTGACCGTAGCCTCCCACTGGGCACACGAGGACCTTCGAAAAGACTGTACCCATTTCGGCCCGGAGACCCGGCGCCCCTCCCCAGCCCGCGGACCAAAAGGCTATAGCCCACGGCCTCGACAGCTATTTCTCGCGCTGCGCGCTGGGTATGTCTTGCCATTTTAGGGCGACCTTGACCGTAGCCTCCACTGGGTACGAGGACCCTTGAAAAGGCATGCCATTTCCGATGACCCCCAGGCCCCTCCCGAGCCCCGTGGACCAAGGCTATAGCCCCGGCCTCGGCGACTATTTCATGCGCTGCGCGCTGGGCATTTCTTGCTATTTTAGGGCAGGCTTCTGATCGTAGCCTCCCACTTTGGGCACAGGGACCCTCGAAAAACATGCCCATTTTCGTGAGCCCCGAACTTCCTCCCAACCCCAGCGGACCAAAGGCTCTGGGCCACCGGCCTCGGCGACTATTTCAGCGCTGCGCGCTGGACATTTCTTGCCATTTAAGGCGGGCTTCATGACCTCCCATGGGCACGAGGACCGTCAAAAACATGTACCATTTCCGACACCAAGACCCGGCGCCTCTGACCCCAGGGACCAAAGGCTATAGCCCTACGGCCTCAGTGAGTATTTCCCGTGCTGCGTCGCTGGGCATTTCTTGCCATTTTAGGGCAGGCCTATCAACGTAGCCCCCCACTGGGCACACGAGGACCCTCGTAAAGACTGTACACATTTCCGACAGGCCCCAGGCGCCCTCCCAGACCCCATGGACCAAAGGCTGTAGCCCACCGGCCTCGGCGACTATTTCAAGCGCTGCGCCGCTGCGCATGTCTTGCCATTTTAAGGCAGGTGTTGAGTGTTAGAAAGTGTATATTTATAAAGGAGAAAATCGTCATTTTACACTTCAAGTCTCACTAACATTGCTATTTTTATTTATTTAAGTATTTTGTTATTTAATTACGTGTGTTTCATTATAATTAGTTATTTTATGTATTTTAGGGGTATCACGATCATTTCATAATGAACGGGTGATCAGACAGCAAAACGGACATCACATTTGAACTCAGGACGATCGAAAACCTTAGAAGGAGCATAAAAGGAAAATGTCACTGTTCACATATACGGAACTATTCATACGTATAGTACTGTTCATGATACTGTACAAATAGTATTACTGTGCAAAAACCGGTTTACTGTGCAAATAGTGGTCAAACCGTGTGAACTGTGCAAATAGTATTACTGTGCAAAAACCGGTTTACTGTGCAAATAGTGGTCAAACCGTGTGAACTGTGCAAATAGTATTACTGTTCAAATAGTGGCTGTTGACTGTTGACTGATGACGTGGCGATCACAGCGTCAAGCATTTTTAATCCGATGGTCATGATTCACTCAATGTACCTATAAAAAGGGGGCTTCCCCCCCTAATTTGATATCCCTGAATTCATTTCTAAGCTTAGATTTTTGTAATTCCTTCTCTTTCTTGTATTTTCTATGTATTTTAATAAATTCCCATTTTACCCCTAGTTCAAATATGAGTAGCTAATTTACTTTTAAGCTTGGGTTGAAGGTGAAGTCTCAACATGTTCCATGGGCTTTATTTGGTAAATTTATTTTCTATTCCCCTCTAATATTTGTGGTTGTTTTGACTTTTAAATGACAAATAATAATAGTCTTGTCTAGAATCATACAGTTAAGCCGGCACCTAGTACAAGGTTATTATTATTTGTACGATAATATAACACCATATTTATTTGGCGTGGTTCATGGTGTGGAATCCCCTCATGATTTAATTAGTATTAATATAGAATATTTAGCCCATGGAGCATGTTGATGCGGATCCACGATACCCAAGTGCTTTATTTCAATAGTTTCGAATTTCAATTTATTCTTGCCATTGTAATTTAATTTCCAGCACAGTTTAAATTAATTTCACCACAAATCCAACCATCCATTTAAAAGAAAATTAATTCTACACATAATTAAAATCAACCTCCTCGTGGGATCGACACTCGTCACCATTGATCTATTCTACAATAGATTAAATTAAACTTGCGAGTTCAATAAAATTTGCACAACAAGTTTTTGGCGCCGTTGCCGGGGAGGTAAGTATTTTAATTCGTAGAGTTAGTTTTTTTTTTTCTTTTAATATATATATTTTTTAATTTATTTTTAGTTGTTTTCTTGTAATTTTTTTTAATTTTAGTAATATTTGTTTCACGTAATCTCTTTTTCTTATAGCAATTGAGTTTATTTTCATAGTAAGATTGTAACAACGTCACAAGGTTAGTATCGTAATTTCTCCCTCCTGTTTATTTTTATTTGTTTTATTTTCATTTATTTTGTTCTTTGTATGCGTGGTCGAAGGTCATTATCACCTAATCTTGAGCCTTTAGACCTTGAGTTAGAAAAAACACTTCGCACACATAAACACACCGCATTTAAAAAGCAATTTGACATGGATTTACAAAACCAACAACCAGAACCACAAGAGAGGCCATTTAAGGACTATTTTAGTCCCTTAGCAAATTTGAGCACATCATGCATCAGATACCCAAATGTAGCTGCTAGGAGTTTTGAATTAAAACCTAGTGTGCTAAATTGTCTCCCTACATTTTATGGCCTAGAAAATGAGGACCCATATAATCATCTGAATGATTTCCATGCTATCTGTCAGACTTTTAAATATGAGAATTTTTCAGATGATGATGTTAAAAGGGCAAGAAATGCCCAGCGATGCAGCGTGCGAAATAGTCGTCGAGGCCGGTGGGCTATGCTGGTCGGCGGGGTTGGGAGGGGCGTTACAGGGCTCAGGCGTCGGAAATGGAGTGCGGTCTTTTCGAGAGTCCTTGTGTGCCTAGTGGGAGGCTACGGTCGAAGCTTTGCCTAAAATGTGAACAAGACATACTGTGGCTGTGCGTGAAATAGTCACCGAGGCGATGGGCTATAGCCTTTGGTCCATGAGGGTTGAGGAAAGCGTTCGGGGCTCGGGCACAGGAAATAGATGCAGTCTTCTCGAAGGTCCTCGTTTTCCCAGTGGGAGGCTACGGTTAGAGCACTGCCTAAAATGGTAAGAAATACCAGTGGCCGCGTGAAATAGTCACCGAGGCGGTGGGCTATAAGCGTTTAGTGCGGCGGTTGGGAGGGTTGAGGCTCGGTCGTCGAGTGGTCAGTCTTTAAAGGGTCTCGTGTGCCCGGTGGGGAGGCTCTGATCGAGGCTGCCATAAAATGGCATGAAATGCCCAATGTAGCGTGAAATAGTCGCCGAGGGCCGGTGGGCGTAGCCTTTGGTCCGCAGGTTGGGAGGGATTTGGGGCTACTGGGGCTGGGAAATGGGTGCAGTCTTCTCGACGGTCCTAGTGTGCCCAGTGGGAGGCTACGGTTAGAGGCACCTACTAAAATGGCAAGAAATGGCCAGCGTCATGTAGCGTGAAATAGTCAAGGCGGTGGGCTATAACCTTTGGTCCTTGAGGGGTTGGGGGTGTTTGAGGATGCAGTCGTCGGAAATGGGTGCAGTGTGCTCGGTCTCGTGTGCCCAATGGGAGGCTACGGTCAGGAAGCCTGCCCTAAAATGGCAAGAAATGTCCAGGGGCGCAGCCCGTTAATTAGTCGCCGAGGTCGGTGGGCTTTAGCCTTGGGTCCGCGGGGTTTGGGGAGGGGCGTTGGGGGGCTCTGGGACTGGAAAATGGGTACATTCTTTTCGAGGGTCTCGTGTGCCCGATGGGAGGCTACGGTCAAGCCCTCTAGTAAAATGGCAAGTAATGGTGTACAGTCTTTCGAGGGTCCTCGTGTGCCCGATGGGAGGCCAGTCGAGGCTGCCACAAATGGCAAGAAATGCCAGCGCAACACGTGAAATAGTCGCTGGTGTGCTATAGCCTTTGGTCCATGAGGTTGGGAGGAAGTTACAGGGCTCTGGTCGTCCGAAATGGTACAATCTTTTCGAGGTCCCCGTGTGCCCGGTGGGAGGCTCTGATCAGGAGGCCTAAAATGGCAAGAAATACCTAGCGGCGCAGCGCGTGAAATAGTCACCGAGGCCAGTGGGCTATAGCCTTTGGTCCGCGGGGGTTGGGGAGGGTGTTTCTGGGGCTCTGGTCGTCGGAAATGGGTATAGTCTTTTCGAGGGTCCTCGTGTGCTCAGTGGGAGGCTACGGTCAGACGCCTGCCCTAAAATGGCAAGAAATGCCTAGCGGCGCAGCGCGTGAAATAGTCGCCGAGGCCGGTTGGGGAGGGAAGTTCTGGGGCTCTGGACGTCGGAAATGGGTACAGTGTTTTTCGACGGTCCTCGTGTACCCAGTGGGAGGCTACGGTTAGAAGCCTGCCCAAAATGGCAAGAAATGCCCAGCCGCGCAATGCGTGAAATTGTCGCCGAGGCCGGTGGGCTATAGCCTTTGGTCCGCGGGGGTTGGGGAGGGAAGTTCTGGGGCTCTGGGCATCGGAAATGGGTACAGTCTTTTCGAGGGTCCTCGTGTGCCCAGTGGGAGGCTACGGTCAGAGGCCTACCCTAAAATGGGAAGAAATGCCCAGCGGCGCAGCGCGTGAAATAGTCATGGGGCAGTGGGCTACTGGTCCTTGAGGTTGGGGAGGTGTTTGGGCTCAGTGGTCGAAATGGGTACAGTCTTTTTGAGGGCCCTCGTGTGCCCAATGGGAGGCTACGGTCAGAGGCCTGCCCTAAAATGGCAAGAAATTCCCAGCGGCGCAGCGCGTGAAATAGTCGCCGGGGCCGGTGGGCTATAGCCTTTGGTCCGCGGGTGTTGGGAATTGGGGTTCTGGGGCTCTGGGCATCGGAAATGCGTACTGTCTTTTCGAGGGTCCTCGTTTGCCCAGTGGGAGGCTGATCAGAAGCCTGCCCTAAAATACAAGAAATGCCAGCGGCCAATAGCGTGAAATAATCCCGGGCGGTGGGCTGGCCTTTGGTCCACGGAGTTGGGGAGGGTTCGGGGCTCTGGTCGGAAATACTTACAGTCTTTTCGAGGTTACTCGTGTGCCCAGTGGGTGGCTACTGATCGACTTGCCCTAAATGGCATGACATGCCAGCGCGCGTGAAATAGTCAGCCGGTGGGCTGTGCTGGTCCGAGGTTGGGAGGGGGTTTGGGGCTCTCGTCGTCGGGAAATTGGTACAGTGTTTTCGAGGTCCTCGTGTGCCCGATGGGAAGCTACGGTCGAGGCCTGCCCTAAAAGGCAAGAAATGCCCGGCTGGCCGTGAAATAGTCACGAGGCGGTGGGCTGTACTGGTCCGCGGCGGTTGGGGAGGGTTTCAGGGGCTCTGGTCGAAAATATATGTAGTCTTTTCGAGGGTCCTCGTGTGCCCGATGGGAGGCTATGGCCGAAGCCTGCCTAAAATGGCAAGAAATGACCAAGCTGGCGTGAAATAGTCGTCGAGGCCGGTGGGCTATAGCCTTTGTCAGCGGGGTTGAGGAGGGGTTTGAGGCTCTGGTCATGGAAATGGGTCTGCAGATCTTTCAAGGGTTCTCATGTGTCCATGGGAGGCTAAGGTCAAGCCTGCCCTAAATGGCAAGAAATACCGGCGCAGCCATGAAATAGTCACCGAGGCGGTGGGCTGTAGCCTCTGCGTGGGTTGGCGGGTTCGGGGCTCACGGTCATCAGTGAGTACAGTCTTTTCGAGGGTCCTCGTGTACCAGTGGGAGGCTACAGTCGAAGCCTACCTAAATGATAAGAAATGCCCAGCTGTGAAATACTCGCCGAGGCGGTGGGCTATAGCCTTTGGTCATGCGGGTTGGGGAGGGGTTTGAGGCTCTGGTCAGAAATATGTACAGTCTTTTAGAGGGTCCTCGTGTGCCCAGTGGGAGGCTACAGTCCGAAGCACCTGCCTAAAATGGCAAGAAATGCTTAGCGGCGCAGCGGCGTGAAATAATCGGCCGGTGGGCTATGGTCAGCCTTGGTCGGAGGGAGTTTGAGGCTCTGGTCGTCGGAAATGGAGTACAGTCTTTTCGAGGTCTCGTGTGATGGAAGGCTACAGGTCGAGGCCTGCCCTAAATGGCAAGACATGCCAGCCAGCGTGAAATTGTCACCGAGGGCGGTGGGCTATAACGTCTGGTCCGCGGGTGTTGGGGATGGAAGATCGGGGCTCACCGGGCATCAGAAATAGGTACTACAACACCGAGGTCCCTCATGCCCGATGGAGGCTGATCAGGCCTACCCTAAAATGGCAAGCAGAAATTCCCAGCGGCTGGCCGTGGAAATAAGTCACTGAGGCGGTGGGCTATAACCTTTGGTCCCTTGAGGGGTTGGGGAGGGGTTGAGGCTCTGGGCTTGGAAATGAGTGCAGTCTTTTCGAGGTCTCGTGTGCCCGGTGGAGGCTACGATCGAAGCCTGCCTAAAATATCAAGAAATGCCAGTGACGCAGCGCGTGGAAATAATCGCCATGGGGCAGGTGGGCTGTGCTTTGGTCCACGGGAGTTGGGGAGGGTTTGAGGGCTCTGAGTCGTCAGAATACTTACAGTCTTTTCGAGGGTACTCGTGTGCCAGTGGGTGGCCTAGTCAGAAGCACTGCCTAAAATGGCATGACATGCCAATGAGCCAGCGTGAAATAATCATAGGAGCAGTGGGCTATAGCCCGTTGGTCCTTGAGGGGTTGGGAGGGGTTTTTGGGGCTCTCGTCGTCGGAGGTGGTACAGTCTTTCGAGGGTCCTCGTGTGCCCAGTGGGAAGCTACGGTCAGAGGCCACCTGCCTAAAGGCAAAAATGCCCAGCAGCGCGCCCAGCGTGAAATAGTCAAGGCGGTGGGCTATAGCCTTGGTCCTTGGCGGTTGGGGAGGGGTTTGAGGGGGCTCTGGTCGTGAAAATATGTACAGTCTTTTCGAGGGTCTCGTGTTACTTGATGGGAGGCTATGGCCCGAAGCCTGCTAAAATGGCAAAATGACCAGCCCACAGCGTGTGAAATAGTCGTCGAGGCCGGTGGGCTATAGCCTTTTGTCCGCGGGGGTTGAGGAGGGGGTTTCGGGGGCTCTGGTCATCGGAAATAGGTACAGTCTTTTCAAGGGTTCTCGTGTGTCCAGTGGGAGGCTAAGGTCAGAAGCCTGCCCTAAAATGGCAAGAAATGACCAGCGGCGCAGCGCATGAAATAGTCACCGAGGCCGGTGGGCTATAGCCTTTGGTCTGCGTGGGTTGGGGAGCGGGGTTCGGGGGCTCTGGTCATCGGAAATTGGTACAGTCTTTTCGAGGGTCCTCGTGTACCCAGTGGGAGGCTACGGTCAGAAGCCTACCCAAAAAAGATAAGAAATGCCAGCGCAGCGCGTGAAATACTATTAGTAGGCGGTTGGGCTATAGCCTTTGGTCCGCGGGGGGTTGGGGGGGGGTTTTTGGGGGGCTCTGGTCATCAGAAATATGTACAGTCTTTTAGAGGGTCCTCGTGTGCCCAGTGGGAGGCTACGGTCCGAAGCCTGCCCTAAAATGTGAAAATGCCAGTGTAGCAACGTGAAATAATCGAGGCGGTGGGCTATAGCCTTTGGTCATGAGGAGGGTTGGGAGGAGTTTGAGGCTCTGGTCGTCGGAAATGGGTACAGTCTTTTCGAGGGTCCTCGTGTGTCCAGTGGAAGGCTACGGTCAGAGGCCTGCCCTAAAATCGCAAGACATGCCCAGCGGCGCATCGTGAAATTATCACAGGCGGTGGGCTATAATAACTAGTCCATGAGGTTGGGGATGGAAGATCTGGGGCTCTGGGCATCGAAATGGGTACGACCTTTTAGAGGGTCTCATGTGCCCACTTGATGGGAGGCTCTGATCAGAGCCTACCCTAAAATGGCAAGAAATTCCCAGTGAGCGCTTGCGTGGAAATAATCATAGGAGGGGTGGGCTGTAATAGCCTGGTCCAGATGGGGGTTGGGGAGGAGGTTCGGGGCTCTGGGCTTGAGGAAATATGCACAGTCTTTTTTAGGGTCTCGTGTGCCCGGATTGGGGCTCTGATCAGCCTGCCCTAAAATGGCAAGAAAAAAATGCCCAGCGGTATGGTGAAATAGTCGCATGAGGCGGTGGTGGGCTATAGCCTGGTCCGCGGGGAGTTGGGAGGGTTTTGGGGGCTCACAGTGCGTCGAAATGGGTACAGTCTTTTCGAGGTCGTGTGCCCAGTGGGTGGCTACTGGTCAGAAGCCTGCCCTAAAATGGCATGAATGTATGCCAGTGCGATAGCGTGAAATAGTCATGGGGCCGGTGGGCTATAGCCTTTAGTCCATGAGGGGTTGGGGAGGGTTCAGGGTTCTTGGCGCCGGAAATGGAGTGCAGTCTTTTGAGGGTCCTCGTGTGCCCAGTAGGAGGCTATGGTTAGAGGGCTGCCCTAAAAGGGCAAGAAATACCCAGTGATGCAGCGTGCGAAATAGTCACCGAGGCCGGTGGGCTATAGCCTTTGGTCCGCGGGGGTTGGGGAGGGGGGTTCTGGGGCTCTGGGCATCGGAAATGGGTACAGTCTTTTCGAGGGTCCTCGTGCACCCAGTGGGAGACTATGGTCAGAGGCCTGCCGAAAAATGACAAGACATGCTCAGCGGCGCAGTGCTTGAAATAGTCGCCGAGGCCGGTGGGCTATAGCCTTTGGTCCGCGGGGGTTGGGGAGGAATGGTTCGGGGCTCTGGGCACAGGAAATGGAGTACAGTATTTTCGAGGTCTCGTTTTCCAGATGGAGGCTACTGTTAGAGGCCTGCGCTAAAATGGCAAGAAATGTAGCATGGCCTGCGTGAAATAGTCATAGGGCGGTGGGCTATAACCTTTTGGTCCCGTGGGGGTTGGGGAGTGGGTTTGAGGCTCAGTCGTCGAGAAATGGGCACAGTCTTTTCGAGGTCCTCGTGTGCCCGGTGGGAGGCTACGGACCAAGCACATACTAAAATGGCAAGAAATGCCAGTGGCCGCGTGAAATAGTCACCAGGCGGTGGCCTATAACATTTAGTCAGCGGGGTTGGGAGGGTTTCGCGGGCTCAGTCGTGGAAGTGGGTGCAGTCTTTTGAGGTCCTCACTGTGCCCGGTGGGAGGCTCTGAGTTAGAAGCACGCCCTAAAATGTGCAAAATAGCCAGCGCGGCAACGTGAAATAGTTGCCGGCCGGTGGGCTATAAGCCTTTGGTCATGAGGGTTGGGAGGCGTTTTGGGGCTCTGGGGCCCAGGAAATGGGTACAATCTTTTCGAGGTCCTAGTGTGCCCGATGGGAGGCTACTGGTTAGAGGCACATGCCTAAAATGGCAAGAAATGCCAGCGTAAGTCCCAAGGCGGTGGGCTATAACATTTAGTCCATGAGTGCAGGAGGGGTTTGGGGCTCTGAGTGTCGGAAATGGAGTACAGTCTTTTGAGGTCCTCACATGCCCGGTGGGAGGCTACGGTTAAAGCACATGCCCAAATGAAATGTCAGCGGTAGCAACACGTTAAATAGTTGGGGCAGGTGGGCTATAACTTTAGTCGCTGAGGGGTTGGCGAAGGGGTTGGGGCTCTGGGCATCAGAAATGAGTACTGATCTTTTCGAGGGTCCTCGTGTGCGATGGGAGGCTGACGGGCCTGCCGAAAAATGGCAAAAATGTCAGCGCAACACGTGAAATAGTCAAGGCGGTGGGCTTTAGCGTTTAGTCTGCGGCGGTTGGGAGGGGTTCGAGGCTCACAGTGCGTCTAAAATGGAGTACAGTCTTTTGAGGGTCCTCGTGTGCCCGGTGGGAGGCTACGGTCGAAGCCTGCCATAAAATAGCAAGTAATTCAGCGGCGGGCGTGAAATAATCACCAAGGCGGTGGGCTATAAGCGTTTAGTCTGCGGCGGTTGGGGAGGGTTCGAGGACTACGGTCGTCGAAAGGTAGTCAGATCTTTTCGAGGGTCCTCGTGTGCCCAGTGGGAGGCTCTGAGAAGCCTGCCCTAAAATGGCAAGAAATGCCCAGCGGCGCAGCGCGTGAAATAATCACCGAGGCCGATGGCCTATAACCTTTGGTCAGCGGGGGTGGGGGACGGGGTTTCGCGGGCTCTGGTCGTCGGAAGTGGAGTCAGTCTTTTGAGGTCCTCACATGCCCGGTGGGAGGCTACTGGTTAGAAAGCCTGCCCTAAAATGGCAAGAAATGTCAGCGGCGCAACACGTTAAATAGTCATGAGGCGGTGGGCTATAGCTTTTAGTCATGAGGGTTGGGGAAGGGGTTGGGGCTCTGGGCATCAGAAATGGGTACAGTCTTTTCGAGGTCCTTGTGTGCCCGATGGGAGGCTCTGACGAGCCTTGCCGAAAATGGCAAAAATGTCTAAGCGCCTTACGTGAAATAGTTCTGCAGCCGGTGGGCTATAGCCTTTGGTCATGAGGGTTGGGAGGGGCATTTTGGGGCTCTGGGGGGGAAATGGGTACAATCTTTTCGAGGGTCCTAGTGTGCCCGGATGGGAGGCTCTGTTAGAGGCCTGCCCTAAAATGGCAAGAAATGCCAATGGTGACGCGTGAAATAGTCACCAAGGCGGTGGGCTATAACATTTAGTCATGAGGGGTTGGGAGGGTTTCTGCGGGCTCTGAGTCGTCGGAAATGGGATACAGTCTTTTGAGGTCCTCATGCCCGGTGGGAGGCTACAGTTAGAAGCCTGCCCTAAAATGGCAAGAAATGCCAGCCAGTAGCGTGAAATAATCACCAAGGCGGTGGCCTATAACATTTGGTCCTTGAGGGGTTGGGGAGGGGTTTCGCGGGCTCTGAGTCGTGAAATGAGTGCAGTCTTTTGAGGTTCTCACTGTGCCCGGTGGGAGGCTACTGAGTTAGAAGCACCTAAAATAACAGAAATGGCCAGAGCGTTAAATAGTCGCTGGTGGGCTATAGCTTTTGGTCATGAGGGTTGGGGAAGGGGTTCGGGGGCTCTGGGCATCGAAATGGGTACAGTCTTTTCGAGGTCCTCGTGTGCGGTGGGAGGCTACGGTCGAAGCCTGGTAAAATAACAAGTGTGCCATGGCGCAACACGTGAAATAATCGCCGAGGCGGTGGGCTATAGCCTTTGGTCGAGGGGTTGGGAGGGGTTACAGGGGCTCAGGGGTCGGAAATGGAGTGCGGCCTTTTCGAGGTCCATGTGTGATGGTTGGCTACGGTCAGCAGCCTGCCCTAAAATTACAAAAGATACCCATGGCCTTGTGCGTGAAATAATGTGGATGACGGTGGGCTATAGCCTTTGGTCAGCGGGGTTGGGGAGGGCGTTCGGGGCTCTGGGCACAGGAAATGGGTACAGTCTTTTGAAGGTCCTCGTTTTCCGATGGGAGGCTACGGTTAGAGGCCTGCCCTAAAATAACAAAAAATGCCCGGCCAGCGCAGCGTGAAATAATCACCAGCGGGTAACCTTTGGTCCGCCGGGGTTGGGGGGGGGTTTCGAGGGCTCTGGTCGTCGGAAATGGGTACAGTATTTTCGAGGTCCTCGGGTGCCCGATGGGAGGCTCTGGTCAAGCACCTAAAATGGCAAGAAAGTATCAGCGGCCACGTTAAATAATCGCGAGGCGGTGGGCTATAGCTTTTGGTCATGGGGTTGGGGAGGAGGTTGAGATCTGGGCATCGAGAAATGGAGTACGAGTCTTTTGAGAATCTCGTGTATCGATGGGAGGCTACGGTCGAAGCTTCTTGGTAAAATAACAAGTAATGCCCGGGCGCAACACGTGAAATAATCAGCTGAGGCGGTGGCCTATAACATTTAGTCCGCGGGGTTGGGGAGGGTTTAGCGGGCTCAGTGCGTCGGAAATGGTACAGTCTTTTGAGGTCCTCACTGTGCCCAGTGGGAGGCTACGGTTAAACCTGCCCTAAAATAAGAAATGGCCAGCGTAACACGTTAAATAATCGAGGGCTGGTGGGCTATAGCTTTTTGGTCCATGAGGGTTGGGGAAGAGGGGTTGAGGCTCTGGGCATCGAAATGGGTACAGTCTTTTCGAGGTCCTCGTGTGCCCGATGGGAGGCTCTGATCGAAGCCTGCCGTAAAATAGCAATAATGCCAGCGCAACACGTGAAATAATCGCCGAGGCGGTGGGCTATAGCCTTTGAGTCGAGGGGTTGGGGAGGGGTTACGGGGCTGCAGGGGTGGAAATGGAGTGCAGCCTTTCGAGGTCCTTGTGTGCCAGATGGTTGGCTACGGTCAGCAGCCTGCCTAAAATTACAAAAGATACTCAATGACGTGCGTGAAATAATGTAGGGGCGGTGGGCTATAGCCTTTGGTCCATGAGGGTTGGGAGGCGTTCGGGGCTCTGGGCACAGGAAATGGGTCTGATCTTTTGAAGGTCCTCGTTTTCCAGATGGGAGGCTACGGTTAGAGGCACTGCCCTAAAATTGAAAAAATGCCCAGCGGTATGGCCGCGTGAAATAATCACCAGAGCCGGTGGGCTATAACCTTTAGTCCCGCGGGGGTTGGGGAGGGGTTTGAGGCTCTGGTCATCGGAAATGGGTACAGTCTTTTGAGGTCTCGTGTGCCCAATGGGAGGCTCTGACGAGCCTGCCCGAAAATGGCAAAAATGTCCAGCCAGCGCACGTGAAATAGTCACCGAGGCCGGTGGGCTTTAGCGTTTGGTCTGCGGCGGTTGGGGAGGGTTCGAGGGCTGCAGTGGTCATGCGAAATGAGTACAGATCTTTTGAGGTCAGCGTGTGCCCGGTGGGAGGCTACGGTCGAAGCTTGCCATAAAATAGCAAGTAATTCCAGTGAGCGCGTGAAATAATCCGCAAGGCCGGTGGGCTATAGCGTTTGGTCTGCGGCGGTTGGGGAGGGGGGTTCGAGGACTACGGTCGTCGAAATTGATACGATCTTTTCGAGGTCTCGTGTGCCCGATGGGAGGCTACGGTCGAGCACTGCCACAAATGTACGAAAATGCCAGTTAGGGCGCTTAGAAATAATCGCCCGGGCCGTTGGGCATTAGCCTTTGGTCCTTGAGGTTGGGGAGGGATATTGGGGCTGGGAGGCGGGAAATGGAGTACAGTCTTTTCGAGGTCCTAGTGTGCCCGGTGGGAGGCTACTGGTTAGAGCTGCCCTAAAATGGCAAAATACCCAGCGGTAGCGTGAAATAGTCAGAGGCGGTGGGATATAACCACAGTCCGCGGGGGTTGGGAGGGGTTTCAAGGGCTCAGTGGTCGGAAATGGGTGCAGTATTTTGAGGGTCCTCGTGTGCCCGGATGGGAGGCTACGGTCCAGAAGCACTGCCTAAAATGGCAAGAAGTATCAGCGCAGCACGTTAAAAATAGTCGCCAGGGCGGTGGGCTATAGCTTTTGGTCATGAGGGGTTGGGGAGGAGGTTCGGGGATCAGGCATCAGAAATGAGTGCAGTCTTTTGAGGTCCTCGTGTATCGATGGGAGGCTACGTCGAAGCCTGCCGTAAAATAACAAATAATGCCGGGCGCGCACGTGAAATAGTCAGCAAGGCGGTGGGCTATAACCTTTGGTCCATGAGGGTTGGGGAGGGGTTACAGGGCTCTGGGCGGAAATGGGTACAGTCTTTTCGAGGGTCTCGTGTGCCCGATCTGAGGCTACGGTCAGAGGGCTGCCCTAAAAGGGCAAGAAATGCCCAGCGATGCAGCGTGCGAAATAGTCGTCGAGGCCGGTGGGCTATAGCCTTTGGTCAGCAGGGGTTGGGGAGGGACGTTCTGGGGCTCTGGGCGTCGGAAATGGGTACGGTCTTTTCGAGAGTCCTTGTGTGCCTAGTGGGAGGCTACGGTCAGAAGCCTGCCCTAAAATGGCAAGAAGTATCCAGCGGCGCAGCACGTTAAATAGTCGCAAGGCGGTGGGCTATAGCTTTTGGTCATGAGGTTGGGGAGGAGGTTGAGGATGCTGGGCATGAAATGGGTACAGTCTTTTCGAGGTCCTCGTGTATCGATGGGAGGCTACGGTGAAGCTTCTTGCCGTAAATAACAAGTAATGCCGAGCGCGGCCACGTGAAATAATCGCCCAGGCGGTGGGCTATAGCCTTTGGTCCAGGGGTTGGGAGGGTTGGGGCTCAGGCATCGGAAATGGGTACAGTCTTTTCGAGGGTCTCGTGTGCCGATCTGAGGCTACGGATCGAAGGCTGCCCTAAATGGGCAAGAAATGCCCAGCGATGCAGCGTGCGAAATAGTCGTCGAGGCGGTGGGCTATAGCCTTTGGTCCGCGGGGGTTGGGAGGGGCGTTACGGGGCTCAGGCGTCGGAAATGGGTACGGTCTTTTGAGAGTCCTTGTGTGCCTAGTGGGAGGCTACGGTCAGAGCCTGCCCTAAAATAGCAAGACATACCCAGCGGCACAGAGCGCGAAATAGTTACCAAGGCCAATGGGCTATAGCCTTTGGTCATGAGGGGTTGGGAGGCGTTCGAGGGCTGCAGGCACAGGAAATGGGTGCAGTCTTCTCGAAGGTCCTCGTTTTCCCAGTGGGAGAGCTACAGTTAGAGCCTGCCCTAAAATAGTAAGAAATACCAGTAGCGCAGCGTGAAATAATCACCAGGCGGTGGGCTATAACGCTTTGGTCATGCGGGGTTGGGAGAGGGTTTCGGGGGCTCACAGTGGTGAGGAAATGGGTACAGTCTTTTCGAGTGTCCTCATGTGCCCAGTGGGAGGCTACGGTCAGACGCCTGCCCTAAAAGGGCAAGAAATGCCCAGCGATGCAGCGTGCGAAATAGTCGTCGAGGCCGGTGGGCTATAGCCTTTAGTCAGCGGGGGTTGGGGAGGGGTGTTCTGGGGCTCTGGGCGTCGGAAATGGGTACGGCCTTTTCGAGGGTCCTTGTGTGCCCAGTGGGAGGCTACGGTCAGCACACCAAATGGCAAGACATACCAGTGGCCTTGTGGAAATAGTCACCGAGGCCGGTGGGCTATAGCCTTTGGTCCGCGGGGGTTGGGGAGGGGCGTTCGGGGGCTCTGGGCCTGGGAAATGGGTACAGTCTTCTCGAAGGTCCTCGTTTTCCCAGTGGGAGGCTACGGTTAGAGGCCTGCCCTAAAATGGTAAGAAATACCCAGCGGCGCAGCGCGTGAAATAGTCACCCAGGCCGGTGGGCTATAACCTTTGGTCCGCGGGGGTTGGGGAGGGGGTTTCGGGGGCTCTGGTCGTCGGAAATGGGTACAGTCTTTTCGAGGGTCCTCATGTGCCCAGTGGGAGGCTACGTCCAGAAGCCTACCGTATAATAACAATAATGCCATGACGCAGCGCGTGAAATACTCACCGAGGCGGTGGGCTATAAGCGTTTGATGCTGCTGCGGTTGGGAGGGTTGAGGCTCACGGTGGTCAGAAATTGGTGAGTCTTTTAAAGGGTCTCGTGTGCCCTGTGGTAGGCTACGGTCAGAGGCCTGCCATAAAATAACATGAAATGCCAGTGTGTGTGAAATAATCATGGCCGGTGGGCATTAGCCTTTGGTCCATGAGGGTTGGGAGGGATTTGGGGCTCTGGGGTGGGAAATGGTACAGTCTTTTGAGGTCCTAGTGTGCCCGGTGGGAGGCTCTGGTTAGAGGCACTGCCCTAAAATGGCAAGAAATGGCCAGCGTCGCGTATGAAAATAGCTTGAAGGCCATAACCTTTGGTCCTTGAGGTTGGGGGGTTTCGAGGATCAGTGCGTCGGAAATGGAGTGCAGTATTATCGAGGGTCTCGTGTGCCCAATGGGAGGCCTACGGTCGAGAAGCCCTTAAAATGGCAAAATGTCATTGACGCAACACGTTAAATAATCGTAGAAGTCGGTGGGCTTTAGCCTTTGGTCATGAGGGTTGGGGAGGGCGTTCGGGGGCTACTGGGGCTGGAAAATGGGTACATTCTTTTCGAGGTCCTCGTGTGTGCCCAGTGGGAGGCTACGTCGAGAAGCCTACAGTAAAATGGCAAGTAATAGATGCAGTCTTTTCGAGGGTCTCGTGTGCCCGATGGGAGGCCCGCAGTCGAGGCACATACAAATAACCGAAATACCCGGTGAGCGTGAAATAGTCATCGAGGCGGTGGGCTATAGCACTGGTCCCGCGGGGTTGGGGAGGGTGTTTGGGGGCTCATTAGGTCGGAAATGGAGTGCAGTCTTTTCGAGGTCCTCGTGTGCCAGTGGGAGGCTACGGTCGAGGCCTGCCGTAAAATGTGAAAAAGTCTAAGCGCCTTGCAGTGAAATATTCGCCGAGACGGTGAGCTATAGCCTTTGGTCATGAGGGTTGGGAGGGTGTTTGGGGCTCACAGTGCGTCGGAAATGGGTGCAGTCTTTTCGAGGGTCCTCGTGTGCCCGGATGGGAGGCTGATCAGAACCACACCCTAAAATAACAAGAAATGCCAATGGCCTTGTGCGTGAAATAGTCGGGGCGGTGGGCCATAGCCTTTGGTCCATGGGAGTTGGGGAGGGGGTTTTGGGGGCTCTGGCCGTGGGAAATATGTCTGAGTCTTTTGACGGTCCTCGTGTGCCGATGGGAGGCTCTGATCGAGCACGCTAAAATAGCGAAAATGCCAGTGTGTCGCGTGAAATAGTCATGAGGCGGTGGTCTATAAGCCTTTGGTCGCGGGGGTTGGGAGGGGTTTGGGGCTCTGGTCGTCAGAAATGGGTACAGTCTTTTCGAGGGTCGTCGTGTGCCGTGTGGGAAGCTACGGATTGAGCCTGCCACTAAAATGGCAAGAAATCCCAGTGCTCGCGTGAAATAGTCGAGGCGGTGGTCTATAGCCTTTAATGCAGCGTGGGTTGGGGAGGGGTTGGGGTTCTGAGTCGTCATAAATGGGTGCAGTCTTTTGGTGTCCTCGTGTGCTTGATGGGAGGCTACAGTCAGAGCCTGCGCTAAAATGGCGAAATTCCAGTATGGCAGCGCGTGAAATGGTCATCTATGCCGGTGGGCTATAGCCTTTGGTCCGCGAGGGTTGGGGATGGAAGTTTTGGGGCTCTGGGCGTCGGAAATGGGTACAGTCTTTTCGAGGGTCCTCGTGTGCTCAGTGGGAGGCTACGATCAGAACTCTGCCCTAAAATAGCAAGAAATGCCAAGCGGGCGCATACGTGAAATAAGTCGCGAGGCGGTGGGCTATAACCTTTGGTCCCACAGGAGTTGGGCGGGGGTTGAGGGGCTCTGGTCGTGGAAATGAGTACAGTCTTTTCGAGGGTCTCGTGTGCCTTGATGGGAGGCTACGGTCGAGCCTGCACTAAAAATGGCAAGACATGCCCATGGCGCGCATCGCGTGAAATTGTCGTCATGGGGCGGTGGGCTATAGCCTTTGGTCAGCGGGGTTGGGAGGAAGTTACAGGGCTCTGGGCATCGAAATGGGTGCAGATCTTTCTAGGGTCCTCATGTGCCTAGTGGGAGGCTCTTGTCAGCCTACCTAAAATGGCAAGAAATGCCCAGTGAGCAGTAGCGTGAAATAACCCAAGGCCGGTGGGCTATAGCCTGAGTCCCATTGGGGTTGGGGAGGGGTTTGAGGCTACGGTTGTCGGAAATATATACGATCTTTTATTTGGTTCTTACATTGCCCGGTGGAAGGCTACGTTAGAGGCACTGCCCACAAATGGCAAGAAATGCCAATGATGCGGCTCGTGAAATAGTCACTTGAGGCCGGTGGGCTATAGCCTTTGGTCGCGGGGTTGGGAGGGATTACAGGGATCAGGGCATTGGAAATGGGTACAGTCTTTTCGAGTGTCCTCATGTGCCCAGTGGGAGGCTAGGGTCAGAGGGCTGCCCTAAAAGGGCAAGAAATTCCCAGCGATGAAGCGTGCGAAATAGTCGTCGAGGCCGGTGGGCTATAGCCTTTGGTCGCTTGAGGGGTGGGGAGGGCGTTACGGGGATGCAGGCGTCGAAATGGGTACTGATCTTTGAGGGTCCTCGTGTGCCCAGTGGGAGGCTACGTTCAGAATCCTGCCATAAAATGGCAAGACATACCCAGTGGCACAGCGCGTGAAATAGTCGCCGAAGCCGGTGGGCTATAGCCTTTGGTCCGCGGGGGTTGGGGAGGGTTTCGGGGCTCTGAGTGCGTCGGAAATGGGTACAGACTTTTGAGGTCGTCGTGTGCCCGATGGGATGCTCTGATCAGAGGCCTGCCCTAAAATGGCAAGAAATGCCCCAGCGCCAGCGTGAAATAATCGCCGAGGCGGTGGGCTATAGCCTTTGGTCATGAGGGTTGGGGAGGGTTTGTGGCTCAGTGCGTCGGAAATGGGTACAGTCTTTTCGAGGATCGTCGTGTGCCCAGTGGGAAGCTACGGTCAGAAGCCTGCCCTAAAATGGCAAGAAATCCCCAGCGGCGTATCGCGTGAAATAGTCGCCGAGGCCGGTGGTCTATAGCCTTTGGTCCGCGTGGGTTGGGGAGGGGGGTTCGGGGGTTCTGGTCGTCAGAAATGGGTACAATCTTTTCGAGTGTCCTCGTGTGCCCAGTGGGAGGCTACGGTCAGAGGCCTGCGCTAAAATGGCAAGAAATGCCCAGCGGCGCAGCGCGTGAAATGGTCACCGAGGCCGGTGGGCTATAGCCTTTGGTCCGCGGGGGTTGGGGAGGGAAGTTCTGGGGCTCTGGGCGTCGGAAATGGGTACAGTCTTTTCGAGGGTCCTCGTGTGCTCAGTGGGAGGCTACGATCAGAACCCTGCCCTAAAATAGCAAGAAATCCCCAGCGGCGTATCGCGTGAAATAGTCGCCGAGGCCGGTGGTCTATAGCCTTTGGTCCGCGTGGGTTGGGGAGGGGTTAAGAGGGTTACGGTGCGTCGAGAAATGGGTACAATCTTTTGAGTGTCCTCGTGTGCCCGATGGGAAAGCTACGGTCAGAGGCACCTGCACTAAAATGGCAAGAAATGCCAGCGCCTTGTGCGTGAAATAGTCACCAAGGCGGTGGGCTATAACTGGTCGCGGGGTTGGGGAGGGTTTGAGGCTCTGGTGCGTGAAATGGGTACAGATCTTTTCGAGGATGTCGTGTGCCCAGTGAGAAGCTTCTGATCGAAGCCTGCCCTAAAATGGCAAGAAATCCCCAGCGGCGTATCGCGTGAAATAGTCGCCGAGGCCGGTGGTCTATAGCCTTTGGTCCGCGTGGGTTGGGGAGGGGGGTTCGGGGGTTCTGGTCGTCAGAAATGGGTACAATCTTTTCGAGTGTCCTCGTGTGCCCAGTGGGAGGCTACGGTCAGAGGCCTGCGCTAAAATGGCAAGTAATGCCCAGCGGCGCGTGAAATAGTCCGAGGCCGGTGGGCTACGCCTTTAGTCCTTGGGGTTGAGGGAGGGAAGTTACGGGGCTTTGGGCGTGAAATGGGTGCAGTCTTTTCGAGGTCTCGTGTGCTCGATGGGAGGCTCAGATCAGAACCCTGCCCTAAAATAACCAAGAAAATACCAAGCGGCTCAGCGTGAAATAATCATAGGGGCGGTGGGCTATAGCCTTTGGTCCACGGGAGTTGGGGAGGGTTGAGGGCTCGGTGGTCGGGAAATAGTTACAGTCTTTTGAGGGTCCTCGTGTGCCCGGTGGGAGGCTACGGTCGAGCCTGCCTGCAAAATAGCAAGAAAATGCCTAGCGGCGCGCAGCGCGTGAAATAGTCATCGAGGCCGGTGGGCTATAGCCTTTGGTCCGAGGGTGTTGTGGAGGGTTTCGGGGTTACGGTGGGTCGGAAATATGTACAGTCTTTTGAGGTCTCGTGTGCCCGATGGGAGGCTACGGCCGAAGCCTGCCCTAGAATGGCAAGAAATGCCAGCGGAGACAGCGTGTGAAATAGTCATCGCGCAAGGCGGTGGGCTATAGCACTTTGGTCGCGGGGTTGAGGAGGGGTTCAGGGGCTCTTGTCATGGAAATGGGTGCAGTCTTTTCAAGGGTCCTCATGTGCCCAGTGGGAGGCTACTGATCGAAGCCTGCCCTACAATGGAAATGCCTAGCAGCGCAGCAGCGTGAAATAGTCACAAGGCGGTGGGCTATACCTTTGGTCATGAGGGGTTGGGTCGGGAAGTTGCAGGGCTCACAGGCGTGAAATGGGTACAGTCTTTTCGAGGTCTCGTGTGATCGATGGGAGGCTACGATCAGAACCACCTGCCTAAAAATAGCAAGAAATACCAAGCGGCTCAGCGCATGAAATAATCCCAAGGGCGGTGGGCTATACCTTTGATGCGGGGTTGGGGAGGGTTGAGGCTCAGTCATCGCCGGAAATTTGTACAGTTTTTCGAGGTCTCGTGTACCCGATGGGAGGCTACGGTCAAGCCTGCCACTAAAATGATAAGAAATACTTGTGACGCTGGCGCGTGAAATACTTCATGAGGCGGGTGGGCTATAGCCTTTGCTCCATGAGGTTGGGGAGGGGGTTGAGGGCTACTGGTCATCGAAGTCGTACGGTCTTTTCGAGGTCCTCTTGTGCCCTGTGGGAAGCTACTGCGGTCAAGCCTGCCCTAAAATGATAAGAAATGCCATGGCGCAGCCGCGTGAAATACTAAAGGCGGTGGGCTATAACCTTAGCTCATGAGGTTGGGGAGGGGTTGAGGCTGCAGGCGTCGGAAATGGTACAGATCATTTGAGGGTCCCGTGTGCCCGATGTGGCAAGCTACGGTCAAGCACGCCTAAAATGGCAAGACATGCCAGTAGCGGCGCGTAAAATAATTCTTAGGGGCGGTGGCCTAGAGCCTTTGGTCCGCGGGGGTTGGGGAGAGAAGTTCTGGGGCTCTGGGCATCAGAAATGGGTACAGTCTTTTCTAGGGTCCTCATGTGCCTAGTGGGAGGCTACGGTCAGAGGCCTACCCTAAAATGGCAAGAAATACCCAGCGGGGCAGCGCGTGAAATAACAAGGCGGTGGGCTATAACCTTTGGTCATTGGGGTTGGGGAGGGTTTCGAGGGCTCACGGTTGTCGGAAATATGTACAGTCTTTTAGCTGGTTCTTACATGCAGTGGAAGGCTACGTTAGAGCCTACTAAATGGCAAAAATGCCCGGTGCAGCTCGTGAAATAGTCCTTGAGGCCGGTGGGCTATAGCCTTTGGTCCTTGAGGGGTTGGGGAGGATTACGGGATCGAGGGGCATCGGAAATGGGTACAGTCTTTTCGAGTGTCCTCATGTGCCCAGTGGGAGGCTAGGGTCAGAGGGCTGCCCTAAAAGGGCAAGAAATGCCCAGCGATGAAGCGTGCGAAATAGTCGTCGAGGCCGGTGGGCTATAGCCTTTGGTCCGCGAGGGTTGGGGAGGGGGGTTACGGGGATGCAGGCGTGAAGAAATGAGTGCAGTCTTTTGAGGGTCCTCGTGTGCCCAGTGGGAGGCTACGTTCAGAATCCTGCCATAAAATGGCACGACATACCCAGTGTACAGTAGCGTGAAATAATCATGGCCCGGTGGGCTATAACCTTTAGTCCGGGGGTTGGGGAGGGGGGTTCCTGGGCTCTGGGCATCGGAAATGGGTACAGTCTTTTCGAGGGTCCTCGTGTGCCCAGTAGGAGGCTACGGTCAGAGGGCTGCCCTAAAAGGGCAAGAAATGCCCAGCGATGCAGCGTGCGAAATAGTCGTCGAGGCCGGTGGGCTATAGCCTTTGGTCCGCGGGGGTTGGGGAGGGGCGTTCTGGGGCTCTGGGCGTCGGAAATGGGTACGGTCTTTTCGAGGGTCCTTGTGTGCCCAGTGGGAGGCTACGGTCTGAAGCCTGTCTAAAGTGCAAAAAATACCCGCGCATCGGCGTGAAATAGTCAGAGGCGGTGGGCTATATACTGGTCCTCGGGGTTGGGAGGGGTTTGAGGCTCTGGTCGCCGAGTATACGATCTTTTCGAGGGTCCTCGTGTGGCCAGTGGGAGGCCACGGTCAGAAGCGTGCCCTAAAATGCCAATGCATGCCCAGCGGCGCATCGCGTGAAATTGTCGCCGAGGCCGGTCGGCTATAGCCTTTGCTCTGCAGGGGTTGGGGAGGGGGGTTCGGGGGCTCTGGTCATCGGAAATTGGTACAGTCTTTTCGAGGGTCCTCGTGTGGCCAGTGGGAGGCTACGGTCTGAAGCGTGCCCTAAAATGGCAAGAAATGCCAATGACGCAGCGCGTGAAATAATCGCCCAAGGCGGTGGGCTATAGCCTTTGGTCATGAGGGTTGGGGAGGGGTTTGAGGCTCTGGTGCGTGAAATGGTTACAGTCTTTTCGAGGGTCGTCGTGTGCCCTGTGGGATGGTACGGTCATTCGCCTGCCCTAAAATGGCAAGAAATGCCCAGCAGCGTGAAATAATCGCAAGGGCAGTGGGCTATAGCCTTTGGTCCCTTGAGGGTTGGGGAGGGTTTGGCGGCTCACGGTCGTCGGAAATAGGTACAGTCTTTTCGAGGATCGTCGTGGGGCCCGTGGGAAGCTACGGTCAGAATCCAGCCCTAAAAATGCCCGAAAACCCCCGCGGCGTATAGCGTGAAATAGTCGCCGAGGCCGGTGGTCTATAGCCTTTGGTCAGCGTGGGTTGGGGAGGGGTTCGGGGTTACGGTGGGTGAAATGGGTACAATCTTTTCGACTGTCCTCGTGTGCCCAGTGGGATAGGGCAGCCCTCTGACCGTAGCCTCGTACTGGGCACACGAGGACCCTCAGCTGTACCCATTCGCTCTTGAGCGAACCCTCCCGACCCCGCGGACAGGCTATAGCCCACCGGCCTCGGCGACTATTTCACGTCTGCGCCTCGGGCATTACTTGCCATTTTACGGCGAGCTTCGACCGTAATTCAACCGCGAGACCTCGAGACTGCCATTCTGCTTGATCCCGAACCTCCTCCCCGACCCCAGCGGACCAAAAGCTATAGCCCACCGGCCTCGACTGTTCGTGCTGCGCCGCTGGATACTTCTTGCCATTTGGGGCGGGCTTGACCGTGCCCTCAGGCTGCACCAGCTCCCATCTTGTGCCATTTCGGCGACCGAGCCCTCGAACCCCTCCCTGACCCAGCGGACCAAGGTTATAGCCCACCGGCCTCGGTGACTATTCCACAGCTCTTGCGCTCGGCATTTTGCTATTTTAGGGCGGGCCTCTGTAGTAGCCTCCCTTGGGCACTAGGACCCTCGAAAACGCATTTCCCAAGCCCGGAGCCTGGCGCTCCCAGGCCCCGGACGGCTAAAGCCTTGCCATTTAGGGCAGGCTTCTGACGTAGTCTCAGCTGGGCACGAGGACCCTCGAAAATCATGCCCATTTCCGATGACGAGCCCTTGAAACCCCTCCCGACCCCAGCGGACCAGGGTTATATCCACCGGCCTCGGTGACTATTTCCTGTGGCTGCGTCGCTGGGTATTTCTTGCCATTTTAGGGCAGCCTCTAACCGTAGCCTCCCTCTGGGCACACTAGGACCCTCGAAAAGACTGTACCCATTTCGGTCCAGGCCCGATATCCCCCAGCCCCGCGGACCAAAGGCTAATGCCCGGCCTCGGCGACTATTTCAGCGCTGCGCGGCTGGGCATTCGTGCCATTTAGGGCAGGCCTCGACCGTAGCCTCCCAGCAGGCGAGCGAGGACCCTCGAAAAGTACCAATTTCGGCGACGAGTCCTCGAACCCCCTCCCGACCGCCCGCAGGACCAAGCGCTATAGCCCACCGGCCTCGGTGACTATTTCACGCGCTCCGCCTGGGAATTACTGCCATTTATGGCGGGCTTGACCGTGGCCTCCCGGCTGCACTACGTTGACCACCGAAAAACTGCCATTTGACGACCCGAGCCCTCGAACCCCCTCCCGACCGCCCGCGGACCAAGCGCTAAAAGCCCACGGCCTCGGTGACTATTTCACGTGCTGCGCGCTGGACATTTCTTGCCATTTTCGGGCTTACGGCCGTAGCCTCCAGGCTACGAGGACCCTCGAAAGACATGTACCCATTCCGATGACGAGCCGAAACCTCCCCGACCCAGCGGACCAAGGTTATAGCCCACGGGCTCGGTGACTATTTCAGCGGCTGTGCTTGCTGGGCATTCTTTCAATTTTAAGGCCTCTAATTAGCCTCCCAGCTGGAAAGCGAGGACCTTGAAAAGCTGTACCCATTTCGGGCCAGGCCCCACGCCTCCCGGCCCCATTGCGGACCAAAGGCTATAGCCCACCGTCCTCGGCTACTATTTCACTCGCTGGGTATCTTTTGCAATTTTAGGGCAGGCTGCTGACCGTAGCCAACCACTGGGCACACAAGGACCCTCGAAAAGGCCGTACCCATTTCCGACCCCCAGAGCCCCAGAACCCCCTCCCCAACCCCCCTCGGACCAAAGGCTATAGCCCACCGGCCTCGGCGACTATTTCACGTGATGCGCCGCTGGGCATTACTTGCCATTTCTGGCGGAGCTTGATAGTAGCCTCCAGCTGGGCACGAGGACCCTCGAAAAGGCACTGCCATTTCTGATGCCTGACCCCGAACCCTTCCCCAACCCCCGCGGACCAAACGCTATAGCCCAATAGCCTCGGCGACTATTTAACGTGCTGCGCGTATTTCTTGCCATTTAGGGCAGGCTTCTGTAGTAGCCTCCCGGCACGGAGGACCCTCAAAAAGGCGTACCAATTTCCGGCGACGAGCCCGAAACCCCTCCCAGCCCCAGCGGACCAAATGTTATAGGCCACCGGCCTCGTGACTATTTCACGTGCTGCGCCTCTGGGCGTACTTGCCATTTCTGGCTTGACCGTAGCCTCCACTGGATACGAGGATTCTCGAAAAGCATGCCATTTCGATGCCCGGATCCCGAACCCTCCTCCCCCCGGACCAGCTATAGCCCACCGGCCTCGGCGACTATTTGCGTGCTGCGCTGGATACTTCTTGCCATTTTAGGCGGGCTTCTGTGCCTCCCACTGGGCACCACGAGGACCCTCGAAAATCATGCCCATTTCCGGACCAGGGCCGTGAAACCCCTCCCGACCCCGGACCAAAGGTTATAGCCGCGGCCTCGGTGACTATTTCACCTGTATTGCGCTTCGGCATTTTGCTATTTTAGGGCAGGCCTCTAACGTAGCCTCCCTGGAAGCGAGGACCTTGAAGACTGTACCCATTTCCCGGGCCCGAGCCCCAGGCGCCTCCCGGCCCCAGCGGACCAGGCTATAGCCCAGTCCTCGGCTACTATTTCACCTGCTTTGGGTATCTTTGCAATTTAGGCGGTCTGACCGTATGTGCCCAGGCACACAAGGACCCTCGAAAAGGCCGTGCCATTTCCGACCCCCAGGCCCCGAAACTCCTCCCAGCCCCCTCGGACCAGGCTATGCCCAGCCTCGGCGACTATTTCACGTGCTGCGCGCTGAGCATTGCTGCCATTTCGGCGGCTTCGGCCGTAGCCTCCCATGGGCACCACGAGGACCCTCGAGGCATGTACCCATTCGATGCAGGCCGAACCCCCCTGACCCCGGACCAGCTATAGCCACCAGCCTCGGCGACTATTTAACGTTCTGCGCCCTTGTTTCTTGCCATTTAGGCGGGATTCTAACCGTAGCCTCCCCTTTGGGCACGGAGGACCCTCGAAAGGCATGTACCCATTTCCGGCGACGAGCCCATGAAACCCCTCCCAGCCCCGCGGACCAAATGTTATAGGCCACCGGCCTCGGTGACTATTTCAGCAGCGCTGCGCGCTGGGCATTTCTTGCCATTTAGGGCGGATTCTAACCGTAGCCTCCCCTTTGGGCACGGGAGGACCCTCAGGCATGCCCATTTCCGGCGACCGAGCCATAAAACCCCTCCCGACCCCAGCGGACCAAATGTTATGGCCCAGGCCTCGGTGACTATTTCCCGCCTTTCTGCCGCTGGGCATTTCTTGCCATTTAGGGCGAGGCCTCTAACCGTAGCCTCCAGCTGGGCACACTAGGACCCTCGAAAAGATTGTACCCATTTCCCAGTCCCAGAGCCCCAAAACGCCCCTCCCCAACCCCCGCGGACCAAAGGCTATAGCCCACCGGCGTCGGCAACTATTTCACGTGCTGCGCCGCTGGACATTTCTTGCCATTTTCGGGCAGGCGTCTGGCCGTAGCCTCCCAGGCACTGAGGACCCTCGAAAGACTGCCCATTTCGATGCAGGCCCGAACCCCTTGACCCCGCGGACCAAAGTATAGCCCACGGCCTCGGCGACTATTTAACGTGTTGCGCGCTGGACATTTCTTGCCATTTAGGGCGGGCTTCTAACCGTAGCCTCCCAGCGGGCAGGAGGACCCTCAAAAACTGTACCCACTTCCGGCGACCGAGCCCATGAAACCCCTCCCGGCCCCAGCGGACCGTGTTATAGGCCACCGGCCTCGGTGATTATTTCACGGCTGCGCGCTGGGCATTTCTTGCCATTTGAGGGCAGGCTTCGGCGTAGCCTCCCCAGGCACACGAGGACCCTCGAAAAGACTGCAATTTCTGACGAGTCCTCGAACCCCCTCCCCAACGCCCTTGGACCAAGCGCTATAGCCCACGGCCTCGGTGACTATTTCACCGCGCTCCATGGGGTACTGCCATTTATGGCAGGCTTGACCGTAGCCTCCCACTGGGGGACCCTCAGCATGCCCATTTGGCGACGAGCCCTCGAACCCCCTCCCCAGCGCCCGCGGACCAAGCGCTAAAGCCCACGGCCTCGGTGACTATTTCACGTGCTGCGCCGCTGGACATTCTTGCCATTTTCGAGCTTCTGGCGTAGCCTCCGCTGCGCTACGAGGACCCTCGGTATGCCATTTCGATGCGAGCCCCAGACGCCGCCATGACCCCGCGGACCAAAAGCTATAGCCCACCGGCCTCGGCAACTATTTAACGTGTTGCGCCGCTGGACATTTCTTGCCATTTTAGGGCGGGCTTCTTAGTAGCCTCCCGGGGGCAGGAGGACCTCAGGCGTACCCATTTCCAGGCGACGAGCCCGAAACCCCCTCCCGGACGGCCCTTGAGCGGACCGTTGAATAGCCCCACCGGCCTCGGGGACTATTCGCGCTATGTTGCTGGGCATTCTTACATTTGCAGGCCCTCTAACAATGACCTCTGCATTGGGCGCACTGGGACCTCGAAAAGATTGTACCCATTTCCCGGTCCGAGCCCCAGCGCCTCGACCCCAGCGGACCAAGGCTTAGCTGCCACGGCTGTTTATTTCTTGGCGTGTGGCCATTTCTTGCCATTTTAGGGGCGGGCTTCTAACCGTAGCCTCACTTTGAGCGGGAAGGACCTCAAAAAGCTGTGCCCATTTCCGACGACCCGAGCCCGAAACCCCTCCCGGTTACCCCATCGGACCAAATGTCTTGCCAGCCCCGGCCTCGGGGACTATTTCACCTTGCCATGGGCATTTCTTGCCATTTGGGGCGGGCCTCTGTATAACCTCATGAGCACACACACTAGACCCTCGAAAGGTGTACCCATTCCCAGGTCCCAGGCCCCAGCCTCCCTCAACCCCGCGGACCCAAAAGGCTATGCGCCCACCGGCGTCGGCAACTATTTCACGTGCTGCGTTGTCCATTTCTTACCATTTTGGGCGGGGCTTCTAACCTCCAGCTGAGCGCGAGACCTCAGGCTACCCATTTCACGGCGACAGGCCGAAACCTCCCGGACCCCATGCGGACCAAATGTTATAGCCCACGGCCTCGGGGCTATTTCCGCCTAACGCGCTGGGCATTCTTGCCATTTAGGGCGAGGCCTCTAGCAATAGCCTCACGGTTAGGCACTAGGACCCTCGAAAAGCTGTACCCATTTCCCGGTCCCGAGCCCCAACGCCCTCCCGGCCCCGCGGACCAAAGGCTGCTGGCCCACGGCGTCGGCAACTATTTCACGTGCTGCGCTTGGCCATTTCTTGCCATTTTGGGGCAGGCTTGCAACGTAGCCTCCCGGCTTTGGAGCGCAGGAGGACCCTCGAAAGCTATACCCGCCAGGCGACGAGCCGCGAAAACCCTCGCCCCCGGACCAAATGTTATCGCCCCCCGGCCTCGGTGACTATTTCAGCAGCTGCGCTTGCCATTGAGCATTTCTTGCCATTTTAGGGGCAGGCTTGGCCGTAGCCTCCCACTAAGCTACCGAGGACCTCGAAAAAAGTGTACCCATTTACGGCGATGAGCCCCGAAACCTCCCGACCCCAGCGGACCAGGTTATAGCCGGCCTCGGTATGACTATTTCACTGTGACTGCGCGTTGGGCATTCTTACCATTTTGAGGGCAGGCCTCTAACCGTAGCCTCCCCAGAGCGAGGACCCTCAATCATGCACCCATTTCGGGCTGAGGCCCCGACGACCCTCCCCAACCCGCGGACCAAAAGTACATAGCCCTGGCCTCAGCGGCTATTTCAAGCACTGCGCGCTTAGGCATGTCTTGTCATTTTGACATCTGACCGCTAGTCTCCAGCTGGGTGTCTGAGGACCCTCGAAAAAGCTGTACCATTTCAGATGCCCGAGCCCGTATCCCCCTCCCGGCCCCCGCGGACCGGCTATAGCCCACCGGCCTCGGTGACTATTCCTTGCAGCTGCATCGCTGGGCATTTCTTGCCCTTTTAGGCAGCCCTCTAACCATAGCCTCCCTGCAGGCTACGAGGACCCTCGAAAAGACTGTGCCATTTCCGATGCGAACCCCGAGCCCCTCCCGACCCCAGCGGACCAAAGGCTATAGCCCACGGCCTCGGCGACTATTTCATGCTGCAGCGGGCATTACTTGCCATTTCGGCGGGCTTCGGTAGTAGCCTCACTGGGCACGAGGACCCTCGAAAAGACTGTACCCATTTCGGCGAGCCCCGAGCGGCCTTGACCCCAGGGACCAAGGCTATGGCCCACCGGCCTCGGTGACTATTCTCGCGCTGGCATTTCTTGCCATTTTAGGGCGGGGCCTCTAGCGTAGCCTCCATGGGCACACTAGAACCCTCGAAGAGACTGTACATATTTCCGACAGCAGGCCCGAAACCCCTCCCGACCCCATGCGGACCAAAGGCTATAGCCCACGGCCTCGGTGACTATTTCCGCAGCGCTGCTGGGAATTTGTTGCCATTTTAGGGTGAGCCTCGGACCGTAGCCTCCCATGGGCACATGAGGACCCTCGAAAAGGCTGTACCCATTTCTGAAGCCCAGAGCCCCAGATCTTCCATCCCCAACCCAGCGGACGAAAGGCTATAGCCCACCGGCCTCGGCGACAATTTCGTGCGCTGCGCCGCTGGGCACTTCTTGCCATTTTAGCGCAGGCCTCGACGTAGCCTTCCTTGGTACCACGAGGACCCTCGAAAAGACTGTACCCATTTCCGACGACCAGAGGCCCCGAAACTCCCTCCCCAACCCCCGCGGACCAAAGGCTATAGCCCACCGGCCTCGGCGGACTATTTCCGCAGCTGCGCGTGGCATTTCTTGCCAGTTTAGGGCAGGCTTGGACCGTGGCCTCCCACTGGGCTACGAGGACCCTCTAAAGGCGTACATATTTCGATGGCCAGGCCCCGAGCCCCCTCCCAGCCCGGACCAAAAGGCTATAGCCCACCGGCCTCGGCGGTATTTCCTGCAGCTGCGCGCTGGGCATTCTTATCATTTAGGGTAGGCTTCTGACCGTAGCCTCCCCTTTGGGTACACGAGGACCCTCGAAAAGACTGTACCAATTCCGATGACGGGCCCCGAACCCGCTCCCCGACCCCGGACCAAGGCTATAGCCACCGGCCTCGGTGACTATTCATCGCTCGCGCTCGGTATTCTTGCCATTTTGGGCGGGCTTCGACCTCCTCCCATGGACACCACGAGAACCCTTGAAAAGACTGTACCCATTTCCGATGACGAGCCGAAACCCCTCCTCGGCCCCCGGACAAAGGCTATAGCCACAGCCTCGGCGACTATTTCACCTGCTGGCATTGCCATTTTAGGGCGGGCTTGAGCATGTAGCCTCACTGGGCTACGAGGACCCTCGAGACTGTACATATTTTGTGACCAGGCCCAAAACCCCTCCCAACCGCCGCGGACCAAGGCTATGGCCCACCGGCCTCGGTGACTATTTCCTGGCCTGCGCTGGGCATTTCTTGCCTTTTAGGGCAGGCCTCGACCGTAGCTTCCGGGCTACGAGGACCCTCGAAAGACTGTGCAATTTCCGACGAGCCCCAAAACCCCTCCCCAACCCCGCGGACCAGGCTATAGCCCACGGCCTCGGCGACTATTTCACTGCTGCGCTGGGCATGTCATGCCATTTAAGGGCGGGAGCTTCGGCCAGTAGCCACCAGCTGGGCACAGTACCCTCGAAAAGACTGTAAGTATTTCCGGCGGACGAGCCCCGAGCCCCTCCCAACTCCCGTGGACCAAGGCTATAGCCCACGGCCTCGGCGACTATTTCACCTGCAGCTGCGCTGGGCATTTCTTGCTATTTTAGGGCGGGGTTCTGATCGTAGCCTCCACTGGGCACCGAGGACCCTCGAAAGACTGTACCCATTTCCGAGCCCAGGCCCCAAACCCCTCCCCAACACCGCGGACCAAGGCTATAGCCCGGCCCGGGCTATTTCAGCTGCGCGCTGGGAAATTCTTGCCATTTAGGGCAGGCCTCTGACCGTAGCCTCCCATTTGGGCACCGAGGCCCTCAAAAATGTACCCATTTCGGATGACAGGCCCCGAGCACCCTCCCGACCCCGCGGACCAGCTATAGCCCACCAGCCTCGGTGACTATTTCCAGCGCTGCGCGCTGGGCATTTCTTCCCATTTTAGGGTGAGCCTCGACCGTAGCCTCCCCATTTGGGCCTGCGAGGACCCTCGAAAAAGCGTACCCATTTCCGATGCGAGCCCCAGAACTTCACTCCCCAAGCCCCTCGGACCATAGGCTATAGCCCCCCGGAGTCGGCGTCAATTTCACGCATTGCGCGGCTCGGCATTTCTTGCCATTTTGGGCTGGCTTCTTACCGTTGACTCCCACTGGGTACACGAGGACCGTCGAAAAACTCTTGCCATTTCCGGCGTCGAGCCCGAACTTCCCTCCCGACGGCCTCGGCGACTATTTCCTGCAGCTGCGCGCTAGGCATTTCTTGCCATTTTAGGGCAGGCGTCGGCCGTAACCTCCCCTGAGCACCGAGGACCCTCGAAAGACTATACCCATTTCGGCGACGAGACCGAAACACCCTCCCAGCCCCGCGGACCAAAAGGCTATAGCCCAGCGGCCTCGGTGACTATTTCAGCGCTGCGCGCTAGGTATTTCTTGCCATTTTAGGGCGGGCCTCGGCCGTAGCCTCCCACTGGGCACCGAGGACCCTCGAAAAGATTGTACCCATTTCCGATGCGAGCCCCGAACTTCCCTCCCGAGCCCGCGGACCAAAGGCTATAGCCCGGCCTCGGCGACCATTTCACGTCTTTGCGCGCTGGGCATTTCTTGCCATTTTAGGGCGGGGCCTCGACCGTAGCCTCCCAGCACGAGGACCCTCGAAAAGATGTAACCATTTCCGGCCGAGCCCCGAACTTCCCTCGGCCCCGGACCAAAGGCTATAGCCCACCCGGCCTCGGCGACAATTTCATGCGATGCGCTGGGCATTTCTTGTCATTTTAGGGCAGGCCTCTGACCGTAGCCTCCCACTGGGCACACGAGGACCCTCAAAAAGACTGTACCCATTTCCGACGCCCCTCCCCAACCCCTGCGGACCAAAGGCTATAGCCCACCGGCCTCGACGACTATTTCACGCGCTGCGCCGCTGAGTATTGCTTGCCATTTTAGGGCATGCCCTGACCGTAGCCTCCCACTGGGCACGCGAGGACCCTCGAAAAGACTGTACCCATTTCCGGCGGCAGGCCCGGAAACCTCCCCGGCCCCAGCGGACCAGGCTATAGCCCGCCGGCCTCGATGACTATTTCACGTGCTGCGCGCTGGGCATTTCTTGCCATTTTAGGGCAGGCCTCGACCGTTGCTTCCCAGGCACACAGGACCCTCGAAAGACTGTACCCATTTCCGGCGAGGCCCGAAACCCCTCCCGGCCCCGCGGACCAAGGCTATAGCCACCGACCTCGGCGACTATTTCACCTTGTTGCGCTGGGCATGTCTTGCCATTTTAGGGCGGGGCTTGACCGTAGCCACCCATTGGGTACGAGGACCATCGAAAAAACTGTAACCATTTCGGCGACGGGCCGAAACCCTCCCAACTCCCGTGGACCAAGGCTATAGCCCACCGACCTCGGCGACTATTTCACCTGCGCGCTGGCATTTCTTGCTATTTTAGGGCAGGGGTTCTGATCGTAGCCTCCCACTAGGCACAGGGACCTCGAAAAGACTGTGCCCATTTCCGACGGCCGAGCCACGAAACCCCTCTCGGCCCCGCGGACCAAGGCTGCATAGCCCGCGGCCTCGGCGACTATTTCACGCACTGCGCCAGGGGCATTTCTTGGCATAGAGGGCGGGGCCTCTGGCCGTAGCCTCCCACTGGGAAAGCGAGGGACCCTCGAGGCTGTACCCATTTCCGGCGCAGGCCCCGAAACCCCTCCCGACACCGCGGACGAAGGCTATAGCCCACCGGCCCGGCGACAATTTCCAGCGAGCCGCTGGGCATTTCTTGCCATTTTAGGGTGGGCTTCTGGACCGTAGCCACCGCTGGGCATGAGGACTCTCGAAAGACTGTACCCATTTCCGATGCCGGATCCCGAACTTCCCTGACCCCGGCGGACAAGGCTGGCCCACGGCCTCGGCGACAATTTCCGCGATGCGCGGCTGGGTATTTCTGGCCATTTTGGGCAGGCTTCTGACCGTAGCCTCCCCCAGGCTGCGAGACCCTCGAAAAGACTGTACCCATTTCCGGCGCCCGGGCCCAGAACTTCCTCCCAGCCCCAGCGGACCAGGCTATAGCCCGGCCTCGGCGACTATTTCGCAGTGCGCGCTGGGCGATTTTTTGCCATTTTGGGCAGGCCTCTGACCCGTAGCCTCCCCCTGGAGGCACGAGGACCTCGAAAGACTGTACCCATTTCCGGCGCGAGCCCTGACGCCTCCCCACCCCCGCGGACCAAAGGCTATAGCCCACCGGCCTCGGCGACTATTTCACGCGCTGCGCCGCTGGACATTTCTTGCCATTTTAGGGCAGGCTTCTGACCTTAGCCTCCCACTGGGCACACGAGGACCCTCGAAAAGACTGTACCCATTTCCGACACCCAGAGCCCCCGAACGCCCCTCCCCAACCCCCGCGGACCAAAGGCTATAGCCCACCGGCCTCGGCAACTATTTCACGCGCTGCGCCGCTGGACATTTCTTGCCATTTTAGGGCAGGCGTCTGACCGTAGCCTCCCACTGAGCACACGAGGACCCTGGAAAAGACTGTACCCATTTCCGACGACCAGAGCCCCAGAAACACCCTCCCCAACCCCCGCGGACCAAAGGCTATAGCCCACCGGCCCCGGCGACAATTTCACGCGCTGAGCCGCTGGGCATTTCTTGCCATTTTAGGGTAGGCTTCTGACCGTAGCCACCCACTGGGCACATGAGGACTCTCGAAAAGACTGTACCCATTTCCGATGCCCAGATCCCCAGAACTTCCCTCCCCAACCCCCGCGGACCAAAGGCTATAGCCCACCGGCCTCGGCGACAATTTCACGCGATGCGCGGCTGGGTATTTCTTGCCATTTTGGGCAGGCTTCTGACCGTAGCCTCCCACTGGGTACACGAGGACCCTCGAAAAGACTGTACCCATTTCCGACGCCCAGAGCCACAGAACCCCCCTCCCCAACAACCGCGGACCAAAGGCCATAGCCCACCGGCCTCGGCGACTTTTTCGTGCACGGCGCAGCTGGGCATTTCTTTCCATTTTAGGGCTGGCCTCTGACCGTAGCCTCCACTGGGCAAATGAGGATCCTCAAAAAGACTGTACCCATTTCCGATGCCGAGCCCTGACATGGCTCCCAACCCCGCGGACCAAGGCTATAGCCCACCGGCCTCGGCGCCTATTTCCGCGCTGCGCCGCTGGACATTTCTTGCCATTTTAGGGCAGGCTTCTGACCAGCCTCCCCAGGCACCACGAGGACCCTCAAAAGGCTGTACCCATTTCCGACCCCCGGAGGCCCCAGCGCGACTCCCTCCCCCCAGCGGACCAAAGGCTATAGCCCACGGTCTCGGCAACTATTTCACGTGCTGCGCGCTGGACATTTCTTGCCATTTTGGGCGGGCGTCGGACCGTAGCCTCCCAGCTGAGCACCACGAGGACCACGGAAAAGGCTGTACCCATTTCCGGCGGCAGAGCCCCGAAACACCCTCCCGGCCCGGACCAAAGGCTATAGCCACCGGCCTCGGCGACAATTTCCGCGATCGCCGCTGGGCATTTGACATTTAGGGCAGGCTTCTGACCGTAGCCTCCCATGGGTACCGAGACCCTCGAAAAGACTGTACCCATTTCCGACGCCCAGAGCCCCAGAATCCCCCTCCCCAACCCCCGCGGACCAAAGGCTATAGCCCACCGGCCTCGGCAACTATTTCGCGCGCCGCTGGGCATTTCTTGCCATTTTAGGGCAGGCCTCTGACCGTAGCCTCCCACTGGGCACACGAGGACCCTCGAAAAGACTGTACCCATTTCCGATGCCCAGAGCCCCAGAACTTCCCTCCCCAACCCCCGCGGACCAAAGGCTATAGCCCACCGGCCTCGGCGCCTATTTCACGCGCTGCGCCGCTGGACATTTCTTGCCATTTTAGGGCAGGCTTCTGACCTTAGCCTCCCACTGGGCACACGAGGACCCTCAAAAAGACTGTACCCATTTCCGACCCCCAGAGCCCCCGAACGCGACTCCCCAACCCCCGCGGACCAAAGGCTATAGCCCACCGGTCTCGGCAACTATTTCACGTGCTGCGCCGCTGGACATTTCTTGCCATTTTAGGGCAGGCGTCTGACCGTAGCCTCCCACTGAGCACACGAGGACCCTGGAAAAGACTGTACCCATTTCCGACGACCAGAGCCCCAGAAACACCCTCCCCAACCCCCGCGGACCAAAGGCTATAGCCCACCGGCCTCGGCGACAATTTCACGCGATACGCCGCTGGGCATTTCTTGACATTTTAGGGCAGGCTTCTGACCGTAGCCTCCCACTGAGCACACGAGGACCCTCGAAAAGACTGTACCCATTTCCGACGACCAGAGCCCCAGAACCAACCTCCCCAACCCCCGCGGACCAAAGGCTATAGCACACCGACCTCGGCGACCATTTCACGTGCTGCGCCGCTGGGCATTTCTTGCCATTTAAGGCAGGCCTCTGACCGTAGCCTCCAACTGGGCACACGAGGACCCTCAAAAAGACTGTACCCATTTCCGACGACCAGAGCCACCGAAACCCCCTCTCCAACCCCCGCGGACCAAAGGCTATAGCCCACCGGCCTCGGCGACTATTTCACGCACTGCGCCGCTGGGCATTTCTTGGCATAGAAGGGCAGGCCTCTAACCGTAGCCTCCCACTGGGAAAACGAGGACCCTCGAAAAGACTGTACCCATTTCCGACGCCCAGAGCCCCCGAAACCCCCTCCCCAACACCCGCGGACGAAAGGCTATAGCCCACCGGCCCCGGCGACAATTTCACGCGCTGAGCCGCTGGGCATTTCTTGCCATTTTAGGGTAGGCTTCTGACCGTAGCCACCCACTGGGCACATGAGGACTCTCGAAAAGACTGTACCCATTTCCGATGCCCAGATCCCCAGAACTTCCCTCCCCAACCCCCGCGGACCAAAGGCTATAGCCCACCGGCCTCGGCGACAATTTCACGCGATGCGCGGCTGGGTATTTCTTGCCATTTTGGGCAGGCTTCTGACCGTAGCCTCCCACTGGGTACACGAGGACCCTCGAAAAGACTGTACCCATTTCCGGCCGAGCCCGAACTTCCCTCCCAACCCCAGCGGACCAAGGCTATAGCCCACCGGCCTCGGCGACTATTTCAGCGGTGCGCGCTGGGCATTTCTTGCCATTTTAGGGCAGGCCTCGACCGTAGCCTCCCACCCAGGCACGAGGACCCTCAGGACTGTACCCATTTCCGGCGCGAGCCCCGAGCGCCGCTCCCCGGCCCAGCGGACCAAAGGCTATAGCCCACCGGCCTCGGCGCCTATTTCACGCGCTGCGCCGCTGGACATTTCTTGCCAGTTTAGGGGCGTCTGACCGTAGCCTCCCACTGCGGACCCTGGAAAAGCTGCCATTTCCGGCGACGAGCCCCGGACCCTCCCAGCGGACCCAGGCTATAGCCCACCGGCCTCGGCGACAATTTCACGCGATCGCGCTGGGCATTTCTTGACATTTTAGGCGAGGCCGTAGCCTCCCACTGAGCACACGAGGACCCTCGAAAAGACTGTACCCATTTCCGGCGGCGAGCCCCGAACCCCTCCCCGGCCCCAGCGGACCAGGCTATAGCACCGACCTCGGCGACCATTTCACGTGCTGCGCGGGGCATTTCTTGCCATTTAGGGCAGGCCTCGTAGCCTCCAGGCTGGGACCCTCGAAAGACTGTACCCATTTCCGGCCAGGCCACGAAACCTCTCCAACCCCCGCGGACCAAAGGCTATAGCCCACCGGCCTCGGCGACTATTTCACGCGCTGCGCCGCTGGGCATTTCTGGCCATGTTAGGGCAGGCCTCTGCCCGAAGCCTCCGGGAGGCAGGACCCTCGAAAGACTGTACCCATTTCCCGGGCCGAGCCGACCCCCTCCCAACCCCAAAGGCTAGCCCACCGGCCTCGGCGACATTTCAGCTGCGCGCTGGGTATGTCTTCCCATTTTAGGGAGGCTTCTGACCGTAGCCTCCCCCTGGTCAAACAAGGACCCTCGAAAGACGTACCCATTTCCGGCGAGCCCGGCCCTCCCGGCCCAGCGGACCAAAGGCTATAGCCCAGCCTCGGTGACTATTTCACGCGCGCTGCGCGCTGGTATGTCTTGCCATTTAGGTAGGCTTGACCGTAGCCTCCCAGCTGCGAGGACCCTTGAAAGGCTGTACCCATTTCCGATGCCCGAGCCTCCGACGCCTCCCCGGCCCCGCGGACCAAAAGGCCGGCCTCGGCGACTATTTCACGCGCTGCGCTGGGCATTTCGTGCCATTTTAGGGCAGGCCTCTGACCGTAGCCTCCCACTGGGCTCGGGAGGACCCTCGTAAAGGCGTACCATTTCGGCGACAGGCCCCGAACCCCCTAGCGCCCCGCGGACCAGGCTATAGCCCGGCCTCGATGACTATTTCACGCTGCCGCTGGGCATTACTTGCCATTTTACGGACCGTAGCCTCCTGGGCACACAAGGACCCTCGAAAGACTGTACCCATTTGGCCGAGCCCGAAACCCCTCCCAACCCCGCGGACCAAAGCTATAGCCCGGCGTCGGCGACTATTTCACGTGCTGCGCGCTGGACATTTCTTGCCATTTAGGGCAGGCCTCTAACCGTAGCCTCCCTGGGAAAATGAGGACCTTGAAAAGACTGAACCCATTTCAGGCCGAAACCCTGAGCGCCTCCCCAGCGTACAAAGGCTATAGCCACCGGCCTCGGCGACATTTCCAGCTGCGCGCAGGTATGTCTTGTCATTTTAGGGCAGGCTCTGACCGTAGCCTCCCCGGCACACAGGACCCTCGAAAGACGTACCCATTTCCGACAGGCCCGAAACACCCTCCCAGCCCCGCGGACCAAAGGCTCAGCACCGGCCTGCGACCATTTCACGTGCCGCCGCTTGGGCATTTGCCATTTAGGGCAGGCCTCGACCGTAGCCTCCCGCACGAGGACCCTCGAAAAGCGTACCCATTTCCCACGGCCAGGCCGAAACCCCTCCCCCCTCACGGACCAAGGCTATAGCCCACGGCCTCGGCGACTACGCTCTGCTGGGCATTTCTTGCCCAAGGCTGCCCTCGACCGTAGCCTCCCTGGGCACGAGGACCCTCGAAGGCTGTACCCATTTCGGCCCAGGCCCCCCCCTCCCCAACCCCGGACCAAAGCTATAGCCACGGCCTCGGACTATTTCACGCGCTGAGCGCTGGGTATTTCTTGCCATTTTGGGCAGGCCTCTGACCGTAGCCTCCCAGGCACAAGAGGACCCTCGAAAGACTGTACCCATTTCCGGCGAGCCCGACCCTCCCCAACCCCCGGACCAAGGTTATAGCCACGGCCTCGTGACTATTTCACGCTGCGCTGGGCATTTCTTGCCATTTTAGGGCAGGCCTCTAACCCGTAGCCTCCCGAGACCAGGAAAATGAGGGACCTTGAAAGACTGAACCCATTTCCAGCGGCCAAAACCCCAGCCCCTCCCCAACCCCGTGCAAAGGCTATAGCCCACCGGCCTCGGCTGACTATTTCCTGCGCTGCGCGCTGGGTATGTCTTGCCATTTTAGGGCGGGCTTCAACCGTAGCCTCCCCAAGCTGGGCACACAAGGACCCTCAGAAAGACCCGTACCCATTTCCCGGGCAGGAAACATCCCTCCCAGCGGGCCAAAGGCTATAGCCACCGGCCTCGTGACGACTGCGCACGCGCTGGGGCTGGGCATGTCTTGCCATTTTAGGGCGAGGCCTCTGACCGTAGCCTCCCCGCCCAGGAGGACCCTCGAAAGACCGATTGCACCATTTCGAGGCCCAGGCCCGAGCGCCCTCCCGACCCAGCGTGCAGGCTATAGCCACCGGCCTCGGCGACTATTTCACGCTGCTGCGCGCTGGGTATGTCTTGCCCATTTTAGGCGAGCCTTCGACCGTAGCCTCCTCACGGGCGCACACAAGGACCCTCGAAAAGCCCGTACCCATTTCGACGGAGCCCAGGCAGGAACCCCCTCCACGGCCCCAGTAGGACCAAAGGCTACTTGTAGCCCATGGCCTCGGCTGACTATTTCACGCTCGCGCTGGGTATTCTTGCCATTTCTGGCAGGCCTCTAACGGCCGTAGCCTCCCGGCTGGGGCACAGAGGACCCTCGCAAAGATTGTACCCATTTCCGTTGAGCCCCCGGCGCCCCTCCCCGACCCCGCGGACCAAAAGGCTATGGCCACCCGGCCTCGGCGACTATTTCACGCACTGCGCGCTGGGCATATCTGTAGCCATTCTGGCGGTCTGACATGGCAGAACCTCCCACCACGAGACCCTGAAAAGGCATTTCGGTGACACCGACGCCCGCTGACCCGCTCCCAAAAGGCTGCCAGCCGCGCATAGCCCGACATTTCCGCAGCAGCTGCGCTTCGTGTATCTTCCCATTTTTGAGGCAGGCTTCTGACCGTAGCACCCACTAATTTTCGAGACACTCGGTATTTCCATTTCGGCGACCAATTAGAACCCCCTCCCCGACCGCTGAGACCAAAGGCTTCCCCTTTGGGCACACAAGGACCTCGAAAAGTACCCATTTCCGGCGACAGCCCCGAAACCCCCTCCCAACCCAGCGGACCAAAGGCTATAGCCCACCGGCCTCGGCGACTATTTCCGCGCTGCATGCTGGGCATTTCTTGCCATTTTAGGCAGCCCTCTGACCGTAGCCCTCCTCACGGGCACACGAGGACCCTCGAAAGACTGTACCCATTTCCGATGCAGGCCCCGAACCCCCTCCCCCCCAGCGGACCAAAAGCTATAGCCCACGGCCTCAGCAACTATTTCCTTGACTGGCCGCTTGGCATTTCTTGCCATTTTGGGCGGGGCCTCTGACCCGTAGTCTCAGCTGGGTGCGGAGGACCCTCGAAAAGACTTACCCATTCGGAGCCGAGCCCCAGGCGCCCTCCCAACCCCAGCGGACCCAAAGGCTATAGCCCACCGGCCTCGGCGACTATTTCACGCTGCATCGCTGGACATTTCTTGCCATTTTGGGGCAGGCTTACGACCGTAGCCTCCACTTTGGGCACAGGACCCTCGAAAAGACTGTACCCATTTTGACCGACGAAAGCCCCTCCCGACCCGCGGACCAAGGCTATAGCCCACCGGCCTCTGTGACTGGCTATTTCACGCCTTTGCTTGCTGGGCATTTCTTGCCATTTTAGACGCAGGCCTCTAACCGTAACCTCCCCGGGAAAGCGAGGACCTTGAAAAAACTGTACCCATTTCCCGGGCCCGAGCCCAGGCGCCCCTCCCCACCCCGCCCGGGCAAGGCTATAGCCCACGGCCTCGGCGACTATTTCACATGCTTTGCGCAGCTGGATATTTCTTGACATTTTAGGGCAAGCCTCTGACCCGTAGCCTCCCCTTTGGGCACAGGGGCCTTTCGAAAGAAACATGTACCCATTTCCGGCGACCAGGCCACGAAACCCCCTCCCCAACCCCCGCGGACCAAAGGCTATAGCCCACCGGCCTCGACGACTATTTCACGTGCTGCGCCGCTGGATATTTCTTGCCATTTTAGGGCAGGCCTCTGACCGTAGCCTCCCACTGGGCATACAACGACCCTCGAAAAGACCGTACCCATTTCCGACGCCCTGAGCCCCAGAACGCCCCTCCCCAACCCCCCCGGACCAAAGGCTATAGCCCACCGGCCTCGACGACTATTTCGCCTGCTTGCGTCGCGGGCATTTCTTGCCCTTTAGGGCAGCCCTCGACCGTAGCCTCCTCACGGGCTGAGGACCCTCGAAAAGGCATGCCCATTTCCGATGCGGGCCCCAGAACCCCCTCCCCGGCCCGGTGGACCAAAGCTATAGCCCACCGGCCTCGACAACTATTTCATTGTGTTGGGCGGCCTGGGTATTTCTACCAGTTTTGGGCAGGCCTCGGACCGTAGTCTCCCCAGGTGCAGGAGGACCCTCGAAAGACTGTACCCATTCCGGCAGAGCCCCGAGCGCCCTCCCGACCCAGCGGACCGAGGCTATAGCCCACCGGCGTCGTGACTATTTGCCTGTCTGCGCGGGCATTTCTTGCCCCCAGGGCAGCCCTCGACCGTAGCCTCCCTTTGGGCACCGAGGACCCTCGAAAAGGCGGATTTCGTGGCCCAGGCCCCGAACCCCTCGACCCAGGAGCAGACTCTACAGCCCCGGCGCGGCGGCAATTTCACTTGTGTTGTGCTGGGCATTTCTTGCCATTTTAGCGGCAGGCCTCGGCGTAGCCTGCTGGGCACGAGGATGATCGAAAGACTGGACCCATTTTATGCCCGAACCCCGGGACCCCCTCCCAACCCCAGGGCCAAAAGGCTATAGCCCACCGGCCTCGGCGACTTCGCGCACTTTGCTGGGCATTTCTTGCCATTTAGGCGGGGCCTCGGACCGTAGCCTTCCTTCCAGGCACGAGGCCCCTAAAATAGACTTGACCAATTTTTGATGCCCAGACCCCCAAACCCCCTCCCAAACCCCCGCGGAACAAACGCTATAGTCCACTGGCCTCGGCGACTATTTGTGTATGCGCATTGGGCATTTCTTGTCATTTTAGGGCAGGCCTCGACCGTAGCCTCCCCAACAGGACACAGGTCCCTCGAAAACTGGACCCATTTCGATTCCCAGCCCTCGAACCCTCCTCCCGAACCCTTATGCCTCCCCAGCCCAGCGGGCCAAAGGCTTTAGCCCACCGGCCTCGGTGACTATTTTGCGAGCTGTGCCGCTGTGCATTTCCGGCCAATTTAGGGCGGGCCTCTGACCGTAGCCTCCCATTGGGCACACGAGGCCCCTCAAAAAGACTGGACCCATTTCCAATGCCCAGAGCCCCCGAAACCCCCCCCCCCAACCCCCCCGGACCAAAGGCTATAGCCCACCGGCCTCGACGACTATTTCCCCTGCTGCGCCGCTGGATATTTCTTGCCATTTTAGGGCAAGCCTCTGACCGTAGCCTCCCACTGGGCACACGAGGACGCTCGAAAAGACTGTACCCATTTCCGACGACCAGAGCCACCGAAACCCCCTCCCCAACCCCCGCGGACCAAGGGCTATAGCCAACCGGCCTCGACGACTATTTCGCACGCTGCATCGCTGGGCATTTCTTGCCCTTTTAGGGCAGCCCTCTGACCGTAGCCTCCTACTGGGCACACGAGGACACTCGAAAAGACTGTACCCATTTCCGATGCCCTGAGCCCCAGAACCCCCCACCCCAACCCCCGCGGACCAAAGGCTATAGCCCACCGGCCGCGACCACAAATTAACCAGCGGCGCCGCGGGGGATTTCGTGCCATTTTAGGGCAGGCATCAGACCGTAGCCGCCCCAGGCACACAGGGCCTTTCGAAAAGACTGTACCCATTTCCGGCGGAGCCACGAGCCCCCTTCCAGACCCCGCGGACCAAAGGCTATAGCCCACCGGCCTCGGCGACTATTTCACGCGCTGCGCCGCTGGGCATGTCTTGCCATTTTAGGGCAGGCTTCTGACCGTAGCCTCCCACTGGGCATACAACGACCCTCGAAAAGACCGTACCCATTTCCGACGCCCTGAGCCCCAGAACGCCCCTCCCCAACCCCCCCGGACCAAAGGCTATAGCCCACCGGCCTCGACGACTATTTCGCACGCTGCATCGCAGGGCATTTCTTGCCCTTTTAGGGCAGCCCTCTGACCGTAGCCTCCTCTGGGCACGCAGGGACCCTCGAAAAGGCTGCCCATTTCCGATGCGGGCCCAGAACCCCCTCCCTGACCCAGTGACCAAAGGCTATAGCCCACCGGCCTCGCCAACAACTTCCCCCGCTGGGCCGCTGGGTATTTCTTGCCATTTTTGGGCAGGCCTCTGACCGTAGTCTCCCACTGGGTGCAGGAGGACCCTCGAAAAGACTGTACCCATTCCGGCGCGAGAGCCCCGACGCCCCTCCCAACCCCAGCGGACCAAGGCTATAGCCCACGGCGTCGGCGACTATTTCGCCGCTGCCATGCGGGCATTTCTTGCCATTTTAGGGCAGCCTCTGACGTAGCCTCCCTTTGGGCTACGAGGACCCTCGAAAGGCGGGAGTTTCTGTGGCCCAGGCCCCGAACCCCTCCCCGGCCCAGAGCAGACTACAGCCCGGCGCGGCGACAATTTCTTGTTGTGCCTGGGCATTCTTGCCATTTAGGGCAGGCCTCGACCGTAGCCTCCCATGGGCACACGAGGGATGATCGAAAAGACTGTACCCATTTTTATGCGGAACCCCAGAACCCCCTCCCCGGCCCAGCGGGCCAAAGGCTATAGCCCACCGGCCTCGGCGACTATTTCGCGCACTGCGCCGCTGGGCATTTCTTGCCATTTTAGGGCAGGCCTCTGACCGTAGCCTTCCACTGGGTACACGAGGCCCCTCAAAGAGACTAGACCAATTTTTGATGACCAGACCCCCAAACCCCCCTCCCAAACCCCCGCGGAACAAACGCTATAGTCCACTGGCCTCGGCGACTATTTCGCGCGCTGCGCCGCTGGGCATTTCTTGTCATTTTAGGGCAGGCCTCTGACCGTAGCCTCCCACTGGGACAGGTCCTCGAAAAGACTGGACCCATTTCGATTCCCAGCCTCGAACCCTCCTCCCGAACCCATGCCCTCCCGACCCCAGGCCAAAGGCTTTAGCCCACCGGCCTCGGTGACTATTTTGCGAGCTGTGCCGCTGTGCATTTCCGGCCAATTTAGGGCGGGCCTCTGACCGTAGCCTCCCATTGGGCACACGAGGCCCCTCAAAAAGACTGGACCCATTTCCAAAGCCCAAAGCCCCCCAACCCCCCAAACCCAACCCAGCGGACCAAAGGCTATAGCCCACCGGGCTCGGTGACTATTTGGCGCACTGCGCCGCTGGGTATTTCTTGCCATTTTGGGACGGGCCTCTGACCGTAGGCTCCCACTGGGTGCCCGAGGCCCCTCGGAAAGACTGGACCCATTTCCGACGTCCAGAGCCCCAGAACCCCCCTCCCCAAACACCGTGGGCCAAAGGCTATTGCCCACCGGCCTCGGGGACTATTTCGCTTGCTGTGCCGCTGGGCTTTTCTTACCATTTTAGGGCGGGCCTCTGACCGTAGCCTCCCACTGGACACAAGAGGCCCCTCGAAAAGACTGTACCCATTTCGATGCAGGCCCCGAACCCCCTCCCAACCCCGGACCAAAGGCTAGAGCCCACCGGCCTCTGCGACTATTTGCGCCTTGCGCTAGTATTTCTTGCCATTTTGGGCGGGCCTCTGCCGTAGCCTCCACTGGTACCGAGGCCCCTCGGAAGCTGGACCCATTTCCGGCGTCCAGGCCCCGAACCCCCTCCCGGCCCGGGCCAAAGGCTGTGCCCACGGCCTCGGCGACTATTCGCGTGCGTGCTAGGCATTTCTTGCCATTTAGGCGGGCCTCTGACCGTAGCCTGTTGGGCACAAGGCCCCTTGAAAACACCTGACCCATTTCGATGCCCGAGTCACGAACCCCTCCCCAACCCCTGCGGGCGAATGGCTAAGCCCACCAGCCACGGTGACAATTTCGCGCGCTACGCTGGGCATTTCTTGCCATTTTAGGGTAAGCCTCTGACCGTAGCCTCCAATAGGGCGCACGCGGCCCCTTAAAAAGACTGGACCCATTTCCGATGCTCAGAGTCCCCGAACCCCCTCCCCAACCCCCGCGGCCAAAGGCTATAGCCCACCGGCCTCGGTTACTATTTCGCGCCTGCGCGCTAAATACTCTTCGCATTTTAGAAGGCCTCTGATAGCCTCCAGACACACAGGTCCCTCAGCAGGACCAATTTCCGAGGCCGAGCCCTCCCACCTCGAGGACCCGACCTTGCCAGCCGGTCTCGGCGGCTATTCGCGCCTTCGCCCTGGGCATTTCTTGCCATTTTAGTGCAGTCCTCTGAACGTAGCCTCCCCAGGCACAAGAGGCCTCTCAAAAAGACCCATTTCGGCGCCAGAACCCCGAGCGCCCACCCCCGCGGGCCCAAGGCTATAGCCCACCGGCCTCGGCGACTATTTCGCGCGCTGTGCCGCTGTGCATTTCTTGCCAATTTAGGGCAGGCCTCTGACCGTAGTCTCCCATTTGGGCAGGCCCTCAAAAAGCTGGACCCATTCGTCCGAGGCCCCGATCCAGAACCCCTTCCCGACCCCGCGGACCAGGCTATAGACCACGGCCTCGGCGACTATTTTCTTTTCGTCGCTGGTACTTCTTGCCATTTCGGACGGGCCTCTGACCGTAGCCTCCCCTGCGTGCAGGCCTCGAAAAGCTGGACCAATTTCGGCCGAGAGCCCCGAACCCCCTCCCGACCCCAGCGGGTCAAAGGCTGTGCCCACGGCCTCGGGGACTATTTCGCGTCTTTGTAATGGGCATTTCTTCCCATTTTAGGCGGGCCTCGGCTGTAGCCTTCCACTTTGGGCACATTGAAACACTTGACCCATTTCCGATGCCCAGTTCACGAACCCCCTCACAAACTCCGTGGGCCATATAGCACCGCCCGCCCATGTTTGGCGCCTTGTGCGTGGCGAAGCACTATTTTAGGGCAAGCCTCTGGCGCGGCCTCCCACAGGTGTCCGGGGCCCTCGAAAAGACTGGACCCCTTTCCGACAGCCGTGGCTGAACCCCATCCCCGTGCCCAAGGCTATAGCCCCGCCCCTGTTTCGCCTTGCGCGGGGCGAAGCACTATTTTAGGGCAAGCCTCTGGCGCATCCTCCCACAGGCTCCCGAGGTCCCTCGAAAAGGCGGACCCCTTCGCCGTGGCGAACCCCCTCCCACGGGCCCAAGGCTATACCGCCCCGCCTCCTCTTTCGCGCTTGCGCCGGGCAGAAAGCACTATTTAGGGCAAACCTCTGGCGCGGCCTCCATCCCCCGAGGGCCCTCGAAAAACTGGACCCCTTTAGCCCTGCTGAACCCCCATCCCCCCCAGGCCTGCTTTGCCCCCGCCCTCTTTCGCGCCTTGCGCTGGGCCAAGCACTATTTTAGGGCAAGCCTCTGGCGCGGCCTCCACAGGTCTCCAGGGGCCCTCGAAAGACTGGACCCCTTTCCGACAGCCGTGGCTGAACCCCATCCCACCCCCAAGGCTATAACCGCCCGCCTCCTCTTGCGGCTTGCGCGCTGGGCAAGCACTATTTTAGGGCAAACCTCTGCGCGGACCTCCACGGCCCAGGGCCCTCGAAAAGCTGGACCTCTATCCAGCTGGCGAACCCCCTCCCCCCCAGCCCAATGCTATACCGCCCCGCCCCTTTGGCGCCTTGCGGGCCAGCACTATTTTAGGGCAAGCCATTGGCCGCGGCCTCCCTGAGTCTCAGGGTCCTCGAAAAGCCTGGACCCCTTTCGACAATAGCTGAACCCCCCACCCCCGGCCCGCTCCTCTTTCGTGGCTTGCGCGCTGGCCCAGCACTATTTTAGGGCAAGCCTTTGGCGCAGCCTCCCACAGGCTCCCAGGGTCCCTCGAAAGACTAGACCCCTTCGACAGCCCGGTGGCGAACCCCCTCCCCCCACCGCCCAAGGCTAGCACCACCCGCCTCCTCTTTCGCGCCTTGGCGGGCGAAGCACTATTTTAGGGCAAGCCTCGGCGCGGACCTCCCAGGCTCCAGGCCCTCGAAAAGGCCCCCGACAGCCGTGGCTGAACCCCATCCCCCCAGGGCCCAGGCTGCTTCGCCCCGCCTCCTCTTTCGCGGCTTTCGCTGGGCCATAAGCACTATTTTAGGGCAAGCCTCTGGCCGCGGCCTCCCTGAGCCCCAGGGCCCTCGAAAAGCTGGACCCCTTTCCGACAGCCCGACTGGCGAACCCCTCCCCACCCCACGGGCCCAAGGCTATAACACCCCCCCTTCGCGCCTTGCGCTGGGCCAAGCACTATTTTAGGCAAGCCTCTGGCATGACCTCCCGGCTCCCCGGGGTCTCGAAAGACTGGACCCCCGACAGCGGCGAACCCCTCCCACCCCCAGGCCCAAGGCTATGCACCGCCCGCCCCTCTTTCGCGCCTTGCGCGCTGGGCCGAAGCATTATTTCTGACAGGCCACTGGCGGCCTCCCATAGGCCCCGAGGCCCTCGAAAATTGGACCACTTTCCGACAGCCCGGTGGCTGAACCCCATCCACCCCCGGGCCAAGGCTATACCGCCCCCGCCCTGTTTCGCGCCGTGCGCCCCGGGGCCCGAAGCACGATTTTAGGGCAAGCCTCTGGCGTGGCCTCCACAGGCCCCGAGGCCCTCGAAAAGGACCCCTTTGACAGCCCTGGCGAACCCCCTCCCCACGGGCCCAAGGCTGCACACGCCCCGCCCCTCTTCGCCTTGTGTGGGCAGGCTATTTTAGGGCAAGCCTCTGGCCACGGCATCCCACAGGCCCCGAGGCCTCGAAAACTGGACCCCTTTGAGACAGCCACGAACCACCTCCCACCCCGGGCCCAAGGCTGCTTCGCCCCGCCCCCTGTTTCGCGCGCGCGCTGGGCCAAGCACTATTTTAGGGCAAACCTCTGCGCGGCCTCCCCCCCAGGGCCCTCAGCTGGACCCCTTTCAAACCGGTGAACCCCCCTTCCCACCCCCACAGGCCCAATGCTTTCAGCCCACGCCCCCTGTTTCGCGCCTTGCGCCCGAAGCACTATTTTAGGGCAAGCCTTTGGCTGACCTCCACAGGTCTCGAGGGTCCTCGAAAAACTGGACCCCTTTCAGAACTGGCTGAACCCCCATCCCACCCCAGCAGCTGGCTATAACACCCGCCTCCTCTTTCGTGGCTTGCGCTGGCGAAGCACTATTTTAGGGCAAGCAGCGCAGCCTCCACAGGCTCCCGAGGTCCTCGAAGACTAGACCCCTTTCGACAGCCCGGTGGCGAACCCCCCTCCCCCAGGCCCAAGGCTATGCCCGCCTCCTCTTTCGCCTTGCGCTGGGCGAAGCACTATTTTAGGGCAAGCCTCGGGCGCGACCTCCGGCTCCCGAGGGCCCTCGGCTGGACCCCTTTCGACAGCCTGAACCCCACCCCACCCCGGGCCCAGGCTATAACACGCCCTCTTCCTTGCGCTGGGCCAGCACTATTTTAGGGCAAGCCTCTGGCCTGACCTCCCCGGCCCCAGGGCCCTCGAAAGGCTGGACCCCTTTCGACAGCCCGACTGGCGAACCCCCTCCCCCAGTGCCCCAGCACCCCCCGCCCTTTCGCCTTGCGCGGGCCCGGCTTTAGGGCAAGCCTCTGCGCGGCCTCCCACAGGCTCCCGAGGCCCTCGAAAGGCGGACCCCTTTCGACAGCCGGTGGCGAACCCCCTCCCGCCCCAGACCCCAAGGCTGCACACCGCCCCTCTTGGCGCCTTGCGCTGGGCAAGCACTATTTTACAGGCCACTGGCGGCCTCCATAGGCCCCGAGGGCCTCGAAAAGGGACCACTTTCAGCCCGTGGCGAACCCCCATCCCGCCCCAGGGCCCAAGGCTATAGCACCGCCCGCCGCTTGTTGGCCAGGCACTATTTTAGGGCAAGCCTCTGGCGTGGCCTCCACAGGCCCCGAGGGCCTCAGCTGGACCCCAGACAGTGGCGAACCCCCTCCCCACCCCAGGCCCAAGGCTATAGCACACCGCCCCCGCCCCCGCTTTCGCGCCGTGCCGCACAGGGCCCGAAGCACAATTTTAGGGCAAGCCTCTGGCGCGGCCTCCACGGGCCCCGAGGGCCTCGAAAACTGGACCCCTTTGAGACAGCCGTGGCGAACCCCCTCCCCACCCCACAGGCCCAAGGCTGCGCGCCCCGCCCCTGTTTGCGCCTTGCGCTGGGCAAGCACTATTTTAGGGCAAGCCTCTGGCGCGGCCTCCACAGGCCCCAGGCCCTCGAAAGACTGGACCCCTTTCCAGCTGGCGAACCCCCCTCCCGGGCCCAGGCTGCACGCCCGCCCCTGTTTGGCCTTGCGCGGCACTATTTTAGGGCAAGCCTTTGGGCCTCCACAGGTCTCCAGGGGCCCTCAGCCTGGACCCCTTTCGACAGCCCAGTGGCGAACCCCCTCCCACGGGCCCAAGGCTGCACGCCCCCCCTCTCTTCGCTTGCGCTGGGCGAAGCACTATTTTAGGGCAAGCCTCGGGCTGACCTCCACAGGTCCCCGAGGGCCCTCGAAAGACTGGACCCCTTTCAACAGCCCGTGGCGAACCCCCATCCCACAGGCCCCAGCCCGCCGCCCCTCTTTGGCCCGCGCTGGGCCAGCACTATTTTAGGGCAAGCCTCGGGCGCGGCCTCCGGCCCCAGGGCCTCGAAAAGCCTGGACCCCTTTCCGACAGCCCGTGGCTGAACCACCCCGGGCCCAGGCTGAGCACACCGCCCTCCTCTTTGTGGCCTTGCTGGGCGAAGCACTATTTTAGGGCAAGCCTCGCGCGACCTCCCAGGCCCAGGGCCCTCGAAAAGACTGGCCCAGGCAGCCGACTAGCTGAACCCCCATCCCCACCCCGGGCTATAACACCGCCGCCTCTTTCGCGCCTTCGGCTGGGCGAAGCACTATTTTAGGGCAAGCCTCAGCCTCGGCCTCCCACAGGCCCCGAGGGCCCTCGAAAACTGGACCCCTTTCCAGCCGTGGCGAACCCCCTCCCCAGGCCCAGCTATGCCGCCCGCCCTGTTTGCCTTCGGCTGGGCGAAGCACTATTTTGGGCAAGCCTCGCGCGGCCTCCCACAGCTCCCGAGGCCCTCGAAAGCTGGACCCCTTTCCAGCCGACTGGCGAACCCCCCACGGGCCCAAGGCTGTGCACCGCGCCCCCTTTCGCGCCTTGCGGCCCAGGCAGCACTATTTTAGGGCAAGCCTTTGGCGCGGCCCCAGGCCCCAGGCCCTCGAAAGACTGGACCCCTTTCCGACAGCCCATTGGCGAACCCCCTCCCACCCCGGGCCCAGGCTATAGCACCGCCCCTTCGGGGCGAGCACTATTTTAGGGCAAGCCTCTGCGCTCCCACCAACCCGAGGGCCCTCGAATCTGGACCCCTTTCGACCGGTGGCGAACCCCTCCCCCCCCAGGCTGGCTATAGCAGGCCGCCCGCCCGCGCGACTTGCGGGGCGAAGCACTATTTTAGGGCAAGCCTCGCGCGGCCTCCCGCCCCGAGGCCTCGACTGGACCCCTTTCCGACTGGCGAATCCCCTCCCCGGGCCCAAGGCACTGAACCGTCCCGCCCCTGTTTCGCCTTGCGCGGCGGGCGAAGCACTATTTTAGGGCAAACCTGGCGCGGCCTCCACACAGGCCCCGAGGCCCTCGGCTGGACCCCTTTCCGACAGCCCGGGTGAACCCCATCCCCACCCAGGCCAGGCTATAGCACACCGCCCGCCCTCCTCTTCGCGCCTTGCGCTGGGCGAAGTACTATTTTAGGGCAAGCCTCTGGCGCGGCCTCCCACAGGGGCCCTCGAAAATGGACCCCTTCGGACAGCCCGTGGCGAACCCCCTCCCACCCAAGGCTGCATGCGCCCGCCCGCGACTTGCGCCGTGGGCAGCAGCACTATATTAGGGCAAGCCTCTCGCCGCACCTCCACAGGCCCCAGGGCCCTCGAAAAGATCGGACCCCTTTCCAGCCCGGATGAACCCCTCCCCACAGGCCCAAGGCTATAACACCGCGCCCTCGTCCTTTCGCGCGTTCGGCGCTAACCACTATTTTAAGGCAAGCCTCGGCGCGCCAGGGCCTAAAAAATGGACAGCGGCTGGTGAACCCCCCACAGGCTAAGCTCGCCCGCCCGTTTCGCGCCTGCGCGATGGGCGAAGCACTATTTTAGGGGCCTTTGGCCATGAGGCCCGAGGGCCCTCGAAAAACTGGACCCCTTTCCACAGCCGTGGCGAACCCCCTCCGCCCCAGGGCCCAAGGCTATAACCTTCGCCCCGCCCCTTTCGCCTTCGCCGCGGGCGGCACTATTTTAGGGCAAGCCTCTGGCGCGGCCTCCCACAGCTCCCGAGGGCCCTCGAAAAGCAGGACCCCAGACAGCCGACTGGCGAACCCCCTCCCCACCCCGGGCCCAGGCTTTGCTTTACCGCCCGCATTCGCGCCTTGCGCTGGCGGGCGAGCACTATTTAGGTAAGCCCTGGCGCTGACCTCCACAGCCCCGAGGCCCTCGAAGGCTGGACCCCTTTCACAGCCCGTGGCTGAACCCCTCCCACCCCACAGCTAGCTGCTTTGCCCCGCCCCTCTTTCGCGCCTTGCGCTGGGCGAAGCACTATTTTAGGGCAAGCCTCTGGCAGCCTCCCACAGGCCCCGAGGGCCTCGAAAAGGCGGACCCCGACAGCCCGGTGGCGAACCCCCTCCACCCCACGGGCCCAAGGCTATAGCACCGCCCGCCCTCTTTCGCGCGCCTGGGCGAAGCACTATTTTGACAGGCCTGGCGCGGCCTCCCATAGGCCCCGAGGCCCTCGAAATGGACCCCTTTCAGGCAGCCCGGTGGCTGAACCCCCATCCACCCCACGGGCCAAAACCTCCCGCCCTGTTTCGCGCCTTGCGGCAGGCGAAGCACTATTTTGCAAAGCCTCTGGCCGTGGCCTCCCAGGCCCCGAGGGCCCTCGAAAAGACTACCCCTTTTGACAGCCCAGTGGCGAACCCCCTCCCACCCCACAGCAAGGCTATAGCCACCGCCCTCTTCGCGCCTTGCGCGGCGGGAGAGAAGCACTATTTTAGGGCAAGCCTCTGGCGGCATCCCGCCCCGGGGCCTCGAAAAACTGGACCCCTTTGACAGCCCGACTGGCGAACCACCTCCACCCCGGGCCCAAGGCTATAGCGCGCCCCGCCCCTGTTTCGCGCGCGGCTGGAGCACTACAGGCAACCTCTGGCGACCTCCCACAGGCCCCAGGGCCCTCGAGCCCAGACCCTTTCAGCCCTGGCGAACCCCCTCCCGCCCCAGGCCCAATGCTTCACCGCCCCGCCCCTTTGGCCTTGCGCTGGGCGAGCACTATTTTAGGGCAAGCCTTTGGCGCGGCCTCCCAGGCTCGAGGGTCCTCAGCAGGACCCCTTTCCGACAGCCAGTGGCTGAACCCCCATCCCCAGACCCCAAGGCTATAGCACCGCCCCGCCCTCTTTCGTGGCTTGCGCTGGGCGAAGCACTATTTTAGGGCAAGCCTCGGGCGCGGCCTCCCAGAGGGTCCCTCGAAAAAGGACCCCTTTCGACAACCCCGTGGCTGAACCCCCATCCACCGGGCCCAAGGCTATGTAGCCGCCCTCCTCTTCGTTCGCTGGGCGAAGCACTATTTTAGGGCAAGCCTCGGGCGGCCTCCCAGGCTCCGGTCTCGAAAGCCTTGGCCCCTTTCAAACAGCCCGGTGGCGAACCCCCTCCCCACGGGCCCAAGGCTGGCACACCGCCCCGCCCCTCTTCTTGCGCGCTGGGCAGCACTATTTTAGGGCAAGCCTCGGGGACCTCCCATAGCCCAGGGCCCTCGAAAAGGACCCCTTTCAGGCAGCGGTGAACCCCCATCCCACAGACCCAGGCTGCTTCACCGCCCGCCTCTTCTTTCGCGCCTTTGCGCTGGGCAAGCACTATTTTAGGGCAAGCCTCTGGCCTCGGCCTCCCAGGCCCCAGGGCCCTCGAAAAAGACCCCTTTCGACAGCCCGGTGGCGAACCCCCTCCCACCCCAAGGCTATAGCCGCCCGCCCTGTTTGGCGCCTTCGGCTGGGCGAAGCACTATTTTAGGGCAAGCCTCGGCGTGACCTCCCACCCCGAGGGCCCTCGAAAAACTGGACCCCTTTCGACAGCCCGGTGGCTGAACCCCCATCCACCCCCGGCAGGCTGTACACCGCCGCGCCCACTTTCGCGCGCTTGCGCCTGGGAAGCACTATTTTAGGGCAAGCCTTTGGCGCTGGCCCCAGGCCCCGAGGCCCTCGAAAGCGGACCCCGAGCCGTGGCGAACCCCCTCCACCCCCAGGGCCCAGGCTGCTTTACCGCCCCGCCCGCTTTCGCGCCTTCGGCTGGGCGAAGCACTTTTATAGGGCAAGCCTGTGTCCGCGGCCTCCCACCCCGAGGGCCCTCGAAGCTGGACCCCTTTCGACAGCCCGTGGCGAACCCCCCTCCCCCAGGGCTATATAGCCCGCCCCCACTTCGCGACTTGCGCTGCTGGAGAACCACTATTTTAGGGCAAGCCTCTGGCGCGGCCTCCACGGGCCCCAGGGCCCTCGAAAGCTGGACCCCTTTCGACGCCGGTGGCGAACCCCCTCCCCAGGCCCAGGCATACAGAACAACGTCCCGCCCTGTTTCGCGCCTTGCGCTGGGCGAAGCACTATTTTAGGGCAAGCCTATGGCGCGCGGCCTCCCACAGGCCCCAGCCTCGAAGCTGGACCCCTTTCAGGCAGCCCTGGCTGAACCCCCTCCCCCCAGACCCAAGGCTATACCGCCGCCCCTCCTCTTTCGCGCCTTGGGCAAGTACTATTTTAGGGCAAACCTCTGCGGCCTCCCACGAGCCCAGGGGCCCTCGAAATATGGACCCCTTTCCGACAGCCCGGCGAACCCCTCCCACCCCCACGGGCCCAAGGCTATAGCATATGCCCCCGCCCCCACTTTCGCGACTTGCGCAGCTGGGCCAGAAGCACTATTTTAGGGCAAGCCTCTGCGCCTCCACAGGCCCCAGGGCCCTCGAACAGGCTGGACCACTTTCCGACAGCCCGGCGGTGAACCCCTCCCACCAGGCCCAAGGCTATAGCACACGCCCGTCCCTGTTTCGCCGTTGCGCCGGCTAAGCACTATTTTAAGCCTCGCGCGGCCTCCACAGGCGCCAGGGGCCTAAAAAGCGGACCCCTTTCCGACAGCCCAGGCTGAACCCCCCGGGCCAAGGCTGCTGCCCGTTTCGCGCCCTGCGACGATGGGCCAGAAGCACTATTTTAGGGCAAGCCTTTGGCCGCAGTGGCCCACAGGCCCCCCGAGGGCCCTCGAAAAGACTGGACCCCTTTCCAGCGGCATGGCGAACCCCCTCCCCCAGGCCCCGGCTATAGCTTCGCCCCTCCCGCTTGCGCCTTACGGCTGGGCGAAGCACTATTTTAGGGCAAGCCTCTGGCGCGGCCTCCAGGCCCCGGCCCTCGAAAGAGACCCCTTTGACAGCCGGTGGCGAACCCCCTCCCACCCCCCAGGCCCAGGCTTTGCGCCCGCCCCCGCACCTTGCGCGCTGGGCGAACCACTATTTTAGGGCAAGCCTCTGCGCGGCCTCGAGGCCTCGGGGCCCTCGAAAAGACTGGACCCCTTTGACAGCCCGGTGGCGAACCCCCACCACCCCAGGCCCAAGGCTCTTACAACGTCCGCCCCCCTTGCGCCTTGCGCTGGGCCGGCTATTTTAGGGCAAGCCTATGGCCCTTGACCACAGGCCCCGAGGTCAGCTGGACCCCTTTCGGCCGACTGGCGAACCCCCCACCCACGGGCGGCTATAACACCGCCCGCCCGCACCTTGCGCGTGGGCCGAAGCTATTTTAGGGCAAGCCTCTGCGCGGCTCCCACAGCTCCCGAGGGCCCTCGAAGCGGACCCCTTTCCGACAGCCCGGTAACCCCCTCCCCGGGCAAGGCTCCGCCCGCCCCCGCCGCCTTGCGCGGCGGGCACTATTTTAGCAAGCCTCTGGCGCGGCCTCCAGCCGAGGGCCCTCGAAAAGATCGGACCCCTTTCCGACCGCCGAACCCCCTCCCACAGACTAAGGCTATAGCAGACCGCCCCGCCCCTTCGCGACTTGCGCGCGGGCGAACTATTTTAGGGCAAGCCTCTGCGCGGCCTCCCGCAGGCCTCGAGGCCCTCGAAAAGGACCCCTTTCGAGCCCGTGGCGAACCCCTCCCCACGGGCCCAGGCTCTTGAACCGCCCCGCCCCTGTTTCGCCTTGCGCGGGCGAAGCACTATTTTAGGGCAAGCCTATGGCGCGGCCTGGCCCGAGGGCCCTCGAAAGTGGACCCCTTTCCGACAGCTGAACCCCCTCCCGCCCCAGGCCCAAGGCTATAACGCGCCCCGCTTCGCGCCTTGCGGGGCGAAGCACTATTTTAGGGCAAGCCTCAGCCGGCATCCCAGCCCCGAGGCCCTCGAAAAGCTGGACCCCTTTCGACAGCCCCTGGCTAAACCCCCTCCCCCCCACGGGCAAGGCTATAACACCGCCCCGCCCTGTTTCGCCTTGCGCGGCAGCACTATTTTAGGGCAAGTCTGGCCGCGGCCTCCCACAGGGCCCGAGGCCCTCGAAAGACTGGACCCCTTTCCGAGCACCCCCGCGGGCCCAGGCTGCCCCCGCCGCGCCTGGCGCTGGAGCACTATTTTAAGGCAAGCCTCTGGCCTCCGGCTCCAGGGGCCCTCGAAAGCTGGACCCCTTCGACAGCCGGTGGCTGAACCCCATCGCCCTGCTTCGCGCCTTGCGCGCTGGGCGAAGCACTATTTTAGGGCAAGCCTCTGGACCTCCACAGGCCCCGAGGGCCCTCGAAAGACTGGACCCCTTTCAGGCAGCTGGCGAACCCCCTCCCACCCCCAGGGCCCAAGGCTATGAACAACGTCCCGCCCCCTGTTTCGCGCCTTGCGCTGGGAAGCACTATTTTAGGGCAAGCCTATGGCGGACCTCCGGCCCGAGGGCCCTCGCAGCTGGACCCCTTTGACCCTGGCGAACCCCCACCCGGCCAGACCCACCCTCTTCCGCGCCGCGCGCCTTGCGCTGGGCGCACTATTTTAGGGCAAGCCTCTGGCGGCATCCACAGGCTCCCGATGCCCTCGAAAAGGCTGGACCCCTTTCACAGCCAGTGGCTAAACCTCCCACCCCCACGGGCTAAGGCTATAGCACTTTGCCCCGCCCCTGTTTCGCGCCTTGCGCGTGGGCGATGTACTATTTTAGGGCAAGCCTCTGCGCGGCCTCCACAGGCCCCGAGGGCCTCGAAAAACTGGACCCCTTTCCGACAGCCCGGTGGCGAACCCCCTCCCCACGGGCCCAGGCATCAACACCGCCCGCCCTGTTTGCGCCCTGGCGGGGCACTATTTTAAGGTATACCTCTGGCGGCCTCCCACAGGTCTCGAGGGCCCTCGGGACCCCTTTCACAGTGGCTGAACCCCATCTTCCCCCCCCACAGGCCCAGGCTATAACACACCGCCCCGCCTCCTCTTCGGGCCTTGCGCTGGCAGGCCTATTTTAGGGCAAGCCTCTGACGCCTCCACAGGCCCCAGAGGGCCCTCGTGGACCCCTTTCAAGCCAGTGGCGAACCCCCTCCCACCCCACAGGCCCAAGGCTATAGCACCGCCCCGCCCTCTTCGCGCCTTGCGCGCTGGGCCAGGCACTATGGGTAAGCCTCGCGCGGCCTCCCAGGCCCCAGGGCCCTCGGGCTGGACCTCCGACAGCCCAGTGGAACCCCCCTCCCACCCCCAGGCTGGGCTATAACACCGCCCGCCCTCTTCGCCTTCGCGCGCTGGGCGAAGCACTATTTTAGGGCAAGCCTCTGGCCCGGCCTCCCACAGCCCAGGGCCCTCGAAAAAACTGGACCTTTCAGCCGGCCCGGTGGCGAACCCCCTCCCCCCCGGGCCCCAAGGCTATGAACCGCCCGCCCCTTTGCGCCTTGCGCTGGGCCAAGCACTATTTTAGGGCAAGCCTATGCGCGCCTCCACAGCCCCGAGGGCCCTCGAAGCGGACCCCTTTCCGACAGCGGCGGGTGAACCCCCCATCCCACCCCAGGCACACCGCCCCGCCTCCTCTTCGCGCCTTGCTGGGAAGCACTATTTTAGGGCAACCTCTGGCTGACCTCCGGGCCCTCGAAAACTGGACCCCTTTCCGACAGCCCGTGGCGAACCCCTCCCACCCCCAGGCTGCCCCGCCCGCCCGCTTTCGCCTTGTGGGGCAAGCACTATTTTAGGGTAAGCCTCGCTGCGGCCTCCACAGGCCCCAGGGCCCTCGAAAAACTGGACCCCTTTCAGCAGCCGTGGCGAACCCCCTCCCGCCCCCAGGCCCAAGGCACGTCCGCCCCTGTTTGCGCCTTGCGCCGTGGGCGAGTAGCACTATTTTAGGGCAAGCCTCGGCCTACCCAGGCCCTCGGACTGGACCCCTTTCCGACAGCCCGGTGGCGAACCCCTCCCACCCCACGGGCCAAGGCTATAACACCGCCCCGCCCCGCACCGCCTTGCGGCTGGGCACTATTTTAGGGCAAGCCTCTGCGCGCCTCACAGGCTCCCGAGGCCCTCGAAAGACTGGACCCCCGAGCAACTGGCTAAATCCCCCTCCACCTCCAGACTATACCGCCGCCCATTGCGCCTTGCGGGCGGAAGCACTATTTTAGGGCAAGCCTCTGGCGCCTCCCAGGCCCCAGGGCCCGAAAAACTGGACCCCTTTCCGACCCGGTGGCGAACCCCTCCCACCCCGGGCCCAGGCATCGCACCGCGCCCGCCCCTTTCGCGCCTTGCGCGGCGGCCACTATTACAGGCAAGCCTCTGGCGGCCTCCCACAGGCTCGAGGGCCCTCGAAGACTGGACCCCTTCCGACAGCCGGCTGAACCCCACCCCCACGGGCCCAAGGCTATATAACACCGCCCCGCCCCTCTTTCGCCTTGCGCGCAGGCGAAGCACTATTTTAGGGCAAGCCTCGGCGGCCTCCCACAGCCCCGAGGCCCTCGAAGCTGGACCCCTTTGACAGCCGTGGCGAACCCCCTCCCCCCAGACCAAGGCTAGCACACCGCCCGCCCCCTCTTTGGCGCCTTGCGCTGGGCGAAGCACTATTTTAGGCAAGCCTCTGGCGCCTCCCAGGCCCCCAGGGGCCCTCGAACTGGACCCCTTTCCGACAGCCCGTGGCGAACCCCTCCCCCCCCACAGGCTATAGCCTGCGCCCGCCCCTCTTCGCCTTGGCCTGGGCGAAGCACTATTTAGGCAAGCCTCTGGCGGCCTCCCATGCCCCGAGGGCCCTCGAAAAGACTGGACCCCTTTCAGCCCGGGCGGCGAACCCCCTCCCCACCCCCCAGGCCCAGGCTATGAACGCCCGCCCTGTTTCGCCTTGGGCAAGCACTATTTTAGGGCAAGCCTCTGGCCTACAGGCCCGAGGGCCCTCGAAAGTGGACCCCGGCAGGGCTGAACCCCCTCCACCCGGGCCCAAGGCTATAGCACCCGCCCTCTTCGCGCCTTGCTTGTTGGGCAAGCACTATTTTAGGGCAAACCTCTGGCGGACCTCCCAGGCAGGGCCCTCGAAAAGCTGGACCCCTTTCCGACAGCCCGACTGGCGAACCCCCCTCCCCGGGCCCCAAGGCTGCGCCGCCCCTGTTCGCCCTTGGAAGCACTATTTTAGGGCAAGCCTCAGCGGCCTCCACAGGCCCCAGGGCCTCGAATAGGCTGGACCCCTTTCGACAGCCCGGTGGAACCCCCCTCCCACAGGCGGGCTGAACAACGCCCGCCCTGTTTGGCTTGCCCTGGGCGAAGCACTATTTTAGGGCAAGCCTATGGCCCCCGGCCCCGAGGGCCTCGAAAGACTGGACCCCTTTCACAGCCCGTGGCGAACCCCCATCCCACCCCAGGCTATAACACCGCCCCGCCCCCACTTCGCCTTGCGCGCTGGGCGAAGCACTATTTTAGGGCAAGCCTCTCTGGCGCGGCCTCCCGGGCCCCGATGCCCTCGAAAAGACTGGACCCCTTTCACAGCCGGTAACCTCCACCCCACGGGCCAAGGCTATACCGCCCGCCCTGTTTGCGCCTTGCGCGGGCAGTACTATTTTGGCAAGCCTTTGGCGCGGCCTCCACAACCAGGGCCCTCGAAGACTGGACCCTTTCGACTGCCGTGGCGAACCCCCTCCCACCCCCAGGCCCAAGCTGCTATACGCCGCCCCACTTCGCCTTGCTGGGCGAAGCACTATTTTAGGGCAAGCCTCTGGCGGCCTCCTGAGCCCAGGGCCCTCGAAAACTGGACCCCTTTCCGACAGCCGGGTGAACCCCCCCGGGCCCAGGCTACACACCGCCCGCCCCTGTTTCGCGCCTTGCGCTGGGCGAAGCACTATTTTAGGGCAAACCTGGCGTGACCTCCCACAGGCCCCGAGGCCCTCAGACTGGACCCCTTTCCGACAGCCCGGTGGCGGAACCCCCTCCCACCCCACGGGCCCAGGCATCAACACCGCCCCGTTGCGCCTGCGCCCGGGGCAGCACTATTTTAGGCAAGCCTCTGGCGCGGCCTCCCGGTCTCCAGGGCCTCGAAGACTGGACCCCTTTCGACAGCCCGTGGCGAACCCCCTCCACCAGACCCCAGGCTATACCGCCCGCCCCTCTTTTGGCCTTGCGCCCGGGGCGAAGCACTATTTTAGGGCAAGCCTCTGGCGGCCTCCACAGGCCCCAGGGGCCTCGAAAAATGGACCCCTTCGACAGCCCGTGGCGAACCCCCACCCCCACGGGCCCAAGGCTATAGCACGCCCCCTTTCGCCTTGCGCTGGGCAGCACTATTTTAGGGCAAGCCTCGCGCGGACCTCCACAGGCCCCGAGGGCCCTCGGACTGGACCCCTTTCGACAGCCGGTGGCGAACCCCCTCCCCCCCAGGCCCAAGGCTACGCGTCCCGCCCCTTTGCGCCTTGCGCGCTGGGCGAAGCACTATTTTAGGGCAAGCCTGGCGCGGACTCCAGGCCCGAGGGCCCTCAGCTGGACCCCTTTCCGACAGCCCCTGGCGAACCCCCTCCCCCCCAGGCCCAAGGCTGCACCGCCCCGCCCCATTCGCGCCTTGCGCGGCGGGCGAAGCACTATTTTAGGGCAAGCCTCTGGCGCGGCTCCCAGGCTCCCCGTGCCCTCAGGGGACCCCTTTCCGACAGCCCGTGGCGAACCCCTCCCACCCCCAGACTAAGGCTATAACACCGCCCCGCCCCTGTTTCGCGCCTTGCGGCGGGCACTATTTTAGGGCAAGCCTCTGGCGCCTCAGCCCCAGGGCCCTCGAAGACTGGACCCCTTTCAGCCGTGGCGAACCCCCTCCACCCCCCACAGGCTAAGCTGCGCCCGCCCCGCGCCTTGCTGGGCGAAGCACTATTTTAGGGCAAGCCTCTGGCGCCTCCCTGCCCCAGGGCCCTCGAAAGACTGGACCCCTTTCCGCAGCCGTGGCTGAACCCCCCCCAGGCCCAAGGCATACCGCCCGCCCCTGTTTCGCGCCTTGCGCGGCTGGGCGAAGCACTATTTTAAGGTAAACCTCTGGCGCGGCCTCCCGGCCCAGGGCCCTCAAGCTGGACCCCTTTCCGACGGACGGCGCCTCCCACCCCCAGGGGCATAACCTGCGCCGCCCTGTTTGCGCCTTGGCGTGGGCGAAGCACTATTTTAGGAGCCTCTGGGCCTCCTCACTCGAGGCCCTCGAGGCTGGACCACTTTCTGACAGCAGGCCTGGCTGAACCCCCCCCCCCCCACGGGCCCAAGGCTATAGCACACCGCCCGCCCCTCTTTCGCCATCGCGTGGGCGGGCAGAAGGCAAGCCTCGCTGACCTCCCAGGCCCCGAGGCCCTCGAAAAGACTGGACCCCTTTCTGACAGCCCGACTGGCCGAACCTCCTCCACCCCACGGGCCCAAGGCTGAACAACGCCCCGCCCCATTTTGCGCTGGGCACTATTTTAGGGCAAGCCTCTGTGGCATGACCTCCCCACAAACCCCGAGGGCCTCGAAAGCACTGGACCCCTTTCGACAGCCCGTGGCTAACCCCCTCCCCACCCCCAGACCAAGGCTATAACACATGCCGCCCCATTTCGCCTTGCGCCGGTGGGCCAGAAGCACTATTTTAGGGCAAGCCTCTGGCCGCGGCCTCCCACAGGCCCCCGAGGGCCCTCGAAAAGACCGGACCCTTTCCGACAACCCAGTGGCTAGAACCCCCTCCCACCACCCTGCAGGCCCAAGGCTCACGCCCCGCCCCTGTTTCGCGCCGCGGTGGGCCAAGTAAACACTATTTTAGGGCAAGCCTCTGGCCGCTGACTCCCACAGGCCCCCCGAGAGCCCTCGAAAAGACTGGATCCCTTTCCGACCTTCCGTGGCGGAACCCCCTCCCACCCCCACGGGCCCAGGCATCAGCACACCGCCCGCCCGCTGTTTCGCCCTTGCGCGGCGGGCAAGCACTATTTTAAGGTAAAGCCTCTGGCAGCGGCCTCCACAAGTCTCGAGGCCTGAAAGACTGGACCCCTTTCCGACAGCCTGGCTGAACCCCCTCCCCACCCCCCCAGGGCCCCAGGCTATAGCACAGCGCCCCGCCCTCTTCACTTGGGCCTTGCGCTGGGCAAGCACTATTTTAGGGCAAGCCTCTGACCCTTGACCTCCCACAGGCCCCGAGGGCCCTCGAAAACTGGACCCCTTTCCGACAGCCGTGGCGAACCCCCCTCCCACCCGGGCCCAAGGCTGAACCGTCCCGCCCCTGTTTCGCCTTGCGCTGGGCAAGCACTATTTTAGGGCAAGCCTGGCGCTCCCACAGGCCCCGGGGCCCTCGGCACTGGACCCCTTTCCGACAGCCCGACGCTGAACCCCCCCATGCCACCCCGGGCTGATGCTATAGCACACGCCCACTTTCGCCTTGCGCGAAGCACTATTTTAGGGCAAGCCTCTGCAGGCATCCCACAGGCTCCCGATGCCTCAAAGACTGGACCCCTTTCCGACAGCCCATTGGCTAAATCCCTCCCACCCCCCGGGCCTAAGGCTATAACACCGCCCCCTGTTTCGCCTTGGGCCAGAAGCACTATTTTAGGGCAAGCCTCACGCGGCCGCCTCGCACCGGCCCCCCGAGGGCCCTCAAAAGACTGGACCCCTTTCCGACAGCCTGGCAGAACCCCCCTCCCACCCCCCCCGGGCCCAAGGCATCAACACACGGCCCGCCGCTGTTTCGCCTGTTGGGCGACACTATTTTAGTATACCTCTGGCGGCCTCCACAGGTCTCGAGGGCCCTCGAAGACTGGACCCCTTTCCGAGCCCGGCTGAACCCCATCTTCACCCCCAGGCCCTGCACCGCCTCCTCTTTCCGGGCCTTGCGCCCGGGGCCGCACTATTTAGGCAAGCCTCTGGCGGCCTCCCACAGGCCCCGGGCCCTCGAAAGACTGGACCCCTTTCGACAGCCCAGTGGCGAACCCCCTCCCACCCCCAGGCCCAAGGCTATCCAGCACCGCCCCCCCCCCCTCTTTCGCGCCTTGCGCTGGGCCAAGCACTATTTTAGGTAAGCCTCTGGCGCGGCCTCCCAGGCCCCCAGGGCCCTCGGAACTGGACCTCTTTCCGACAGCCAGTGGCTAAACCCCCTCCCCCCCCAGACTAGGCTATACCGCCCGCCCTCTTTCTGCGCCGCTGGGCCAAGCACTATTTTAGGGCAAGCCTCTGCGGACCTCCCAGCCCCAGGGGCCCTCGAAAGACTGGACCCCTTTCCGACAGCACGACTGGCGAACCTCCCACCCCCCACAAGGCTGAACAACGTCCGCCCCTGTTTGCGCCTTGCGCTGGGCGAAGCACTATTTTAGGCAAGCCTATGGCGACCTCCAGCCCCAGGGCCCTCAGACTGGACCCCTTTCCGACAGCCCGACTGGCGAACCCCCATCCCACCGGGCCCAAGGCTATAGCACCGCCCCCCTCTTCCTTGCGCGCCCGCCCAGGCACTATTTTAGGCAAACCTCTGGCAGCCCCGAGGCCCTCGAAAGCTGGACCCCTTTCCGACAGCCCGGTGGCGAACCCCTCCCACCCCACGGGCCCAAGGCTGCTTTGCCCGCCGCCGCCTTGCGCTGTGCCAGAAGCACTATTTTGGGGTAAGCCTATGGCTGCGGCCTCCCACAGGCCACCCGAGGCCCTCGAATAGGCTGGACCCCTTTACGACAGCCCCTGGCGAACCCCCTCCCACCCCACTAGGCTTGAACACGTCCCGCCCCTTTGCGCCGCTGGGCGAAGCACTATTTTAGGGCAAGCCTCTGGCCGGACCTCCACAGGCCCCAGGGCCCTCGAAGCACTGGACCCCTTTCCGACAGCCCGGTGGCTGAACCCCCTCCCCACCCCGGCAGACCCAGGCTATAACACCGCCCCGCCCCACTTCGCGCCTTGCGCGCTGGGCGAAGCACTATTTTAGGGCAAGCCTCTGTGGCTTCCCAGGCTCCCGATGCCCTCAGACTGGACCCCTTTCCGACCGTGGCTAAATCCTCCCACCCCCAGCCTAAGGCTATAGCCCGCCCGCCCTGTTTGCGCCTTGCGCTGGGAAGTACTATTTTAGGGCAAGCCTTTGGCCGCGGCCTCCCACCGTCCCCCGGAGGGCCCTCGAAGAGGCAGGACCCCTTCTTTGCCAGTGGCGAACCCCCTCCCACCCCGCGGCCCAATGCTATAGCACACCGCCCCCACTTTCGAGCCTTGCGCGCGAAGCACTATTTTAGGGCAAGCCTCTGGCGCTCCCAGCCCAGGGGCCCTCGAAAAGCTGGACCCCTTTGAGCCCGGTGGCTGAACCCAGGCCCAGGCATCACACACGGCCCTGTTGTTTGCGCCATGCGCCCGCTGGGCAAACACTATTTTAGGTAAACCTGGCGCGGCCTCCACAGGCCCCAGGCCCTCGAAGACTGGACCCCTTTCCGACAGCCGACTGAACCCCCCTCCACAGGCCCAAGGCTATACCACACAGCCCCGCCTCCTCTTCGGGCCTTGCGCTGGGCGCACTATTTTAGGGCAAGCCTCTGCGGCCTCCCAGGCCCCGAGGGCCCTCGAAAACTGGACCCCTTTCCGACAGCCCGGTGGCGAACCCCACCCCCACGGGCTGCTATACCGCCCGCCCCCTGTTTCGCGCCTTGCTGGGCGAAGCACTATTTTAGAAGCCTCTGGCGCTGACCTCCACAGGCCCCGAGGGCCCTCAAAGCTGGACCCCTTTCCGACAGCCCGACTGGCGAACCCCCTCCCCACCCCCCCAGGCCCAAGGCTGACACACCGCCCTCTTTCGCGCCTTGCGCTGGGCGAAGCATTATTGACAGGCCACTGGCGCGCCTCCACAGGCCCCGAGGCCCTCAAAAGACTGGACCCTTTCCGACAGCCGACTGGCGAACCCCCTCCCATCCCCACGGGCCCAAGGCTGCTTTGCCCTGTTTCCGCCTTGCGCAGCACTACTACTTTGGGCAAGCCTCTGGCGCCTCCCACAGGCCCCAGGGCCCTCGAGACTGGACCCCTTTCCGAGCCCGACTGGCGAACCCCCTCCCCACCCCAGGCCCAGCTGCACGCCCCGCCCCTTTCGCCTTGCGGGGGCGAAGCACTATTTTAGGGCAAGCCTCTGGCGCCTCCCACCGGCCACCGAGGCGCTCGAAAGACTGGACCCCTTCCGACAGCCAGCCTGGCGAACCCCCTCCACCCGGCCCCAGGCCTGCTTTTCCCCGCCCCCTCTTTCGCGCTGCTGGCGGGCGAAAGCACTATTTAGGGCGAGCCTCTCGGCCATGGCCTCCACAGCCCCCAGGGCTCTAAAAGCCCAGACCCCCAGTGGCAGAACCCCCTCCCGCCCCCTACAGGCCCAGGCTAGCACCGCCCCGCCTCTCCCTTGCGCTGGCGGGAAAGCACTATTTTAGAGCAAAGCGTCTGGCGCGACCTCCCAGAGCCCCGAGGGCCCGAAAAGCTCTTGGACCCCTTTCCGACCAGTGGCGAACCCCCTCCCTTCCCCAGGGCCCAAGGCTGCTTTGCCCCTGTTTCCCGCCTTGCAGCAAAGCACTACTTTAGGGCAAGCCTCTGCGCTGACCTCCCACAGGCCCAGGGCCCTCGAAAAAGCTGGACCCCTTTCCGGCAGACTCATTGGCTGAACCCCTCACCCCAGGCCCAAGGCTGCCACCGCCCCGCCCCTGTTTGCGCCTTGCGCGCGAAGCACTATTTTAGGGCAAGCCTCTGGCGGCCTCCCACCAGGCCCCAGGGCCTCGAAAGCTGGACCCCTTTCCGACAGCCCGGTGGCGAACCCCCTCCCACCCCACCCCAAGGCAATAGCACACCGCCCGCCCCTCTTTGCGCGCTGGGCCAAGCACTATTTTAGGGCAAGCCTCTGGCCGGCGGCCTCCCACAAGGCCCCAGGGGCTCCTCAAATAGGCTGGACCCCTTTCCATGTACAAGACCAGGCAGTGATAAATGCCCCCCCTTTGACCCCCCAGCGTTGGGACCAATAATGCAAATTTTACTCAGCCTTCCGCCCAGTGTTTTGTGCCTTGCGCTGTTGGGCGAAGCACTATTTGGGGCAAGCTCTGGCGCGACCTCCCAACAGGCCCCGAGGCCCTCGAAAGACTGGACCCACCGACAGCCCCTACTGGCTGAACCCCCATCCGCGCCCACCCCGCAGGCTATACCTGCTTACGCCCCCCTCTTTCGCGCCTTGCGCGCTGGGCGAAGCACTATTTTCGGGCAAGCCTCTGCAGCGTGACCTCCCTGAGCCTCGAGGGGCCCTCAGACTGGACCCCTTTCCGACAACCCGGTGGCGAACCCCCCTCCCGCCCTACAGGCCCAAAACTGCTTGCCCGCCCGCCCCTCTTGCACGCCTTGCGCCGCTGGCCAAGCTTACTATTTTGGGCAAGCCTCTGGCCGCTGACCTCCAGGCCCCCAGGGCCCTCGAAAAGCTGGACCCCTTTCCAGGTGGCCAGGTGCGAACCCCATCCCGCCCCCGGGACCCAGGCCTATAGCACACCCCGGCCCCTGTTCGCGTCTTGCTCAGCTGGGCGGAAGCACTATTTTAGGGCAAGCCTCTGGCGCAGCCTCCCGAGGCCCACGAGGGCCTCGAAAGACTGGACCCCTTTCCGAGCAACCCTGGCCGAACCCCCTCCCGCCCCACGGGCCCAAGGCTATAACTTTACCGCCCCGCCCTCTTTCGCGCCTTGCGCCCGCTGGGCGAAGCACTATTTTGAAACAAGCGTCTGGCGCTGACCTCCCACAGGCCCCAGGGGCCTCGAAGGCTCTTGAACCCTTTCGAGCAGCCCGGTGGCGAACCCCCTCCCACACGGGCCCAAGGCTATAGCACACCGCCCGCCCCTCTTTTCGCACACTTGCGCGCTGGGCAGAAGCACTATTTTAGAAACAGCGTCGGCGCGGCCTCCTGAAGCCCCCGAGGGCCCTCAAAAACGCTGGACCCCTTTCCGACAGCCCGACTGGCCGAACCCCCCATCCCCACCCCCCACGGGCCCAAGGCTATAGCACACCGCCCCCGCCCCCTGTTTCACGCGTTGCGCCGGTGGGCCAGAAGCCCTATTTTAGGGTAAACCTCTGGTCGCGGCCTCCCACAGGCCCCCGAGGGCCCTCGAGGAGACTGGACCCCTTTCCGACAGCCCGACTGGCGAACCCCCTCCCGCCCCTACAGGGCCCAAGGCTATAGCCGCCCCGCCCCTGTTTGGCGCCTTGCCGGTGGGCGAAGCACTATTTTCTGGTAACCCTCTGGCCGCGGCCTCCCACAGGCCCCGAGGGCCTCAGCTGGACCCCTTTCCGACAGCCCGACCGGCGAACCCCCTCCCGACCCTCACGGGCCAGGTATAGCACAATAACCTCGCCCCCGTTTGGCGCCTTGCTTGTTGGGCGAAGCACTATTTTAGGGTAAGCCTCTGGCGCGGCCTCCCACAGCCCCCGAGGCCCTCAGAAAGGACCCCTTTCCGACAGCCCGACCTGGCGAACCCCTCCCGCCCTCGGGCCCAAGGCTATAACCGCCCCGCCCCTCTTCGCGCCGTGCGCCCGTGACGAAGCACTATTTTAGGGCAAGCCTCTGGCCGTGGCCTCCTACAGGCACATCGAGGGCCCTTGAAAAGACTGGACCCCTTTTCGACCGCGGTGGCTGAACCCCCCCCCCAACCCCATGGGCCCAAGGGTATACACCGCCCGCACCCGGCGCCTTGCATTGGGGCAGAAGCACTATTTTGAGCAAAACTCTGCGCGGCCTCCCACAGGCCCTCGAGGGCCTCGAAAGACTGGACCCTTTCCGACATCCCGGTGAGCGAACCCCCTCCCGCCCCACGGCCCAAGGCTATAGCACACAGCCCCCGCCCTGTTTTGCGCGCCTTGTGCCGCTTGGCCAGAAGCACTATTTTAGGGCAAGCCTCTGGCCGCGGCCTCCTGCCGGCCCCGAGGCCTAAAAAGCCAGACCCCTTTCCGACATCCGACTGGCGAACCCCTCCCGACCTCCACAGGGCCCAAGGCTGCGCCGCCCCCCGGTATTTCGCGCCTTGCCGTGAGCAGAAAGACTATTTAAGGCAAGCCTCGCCGCGGCCTCCCAGCCCCGAGGCCCTCGAAAAAGCTGGACCCCTTCCAGGCTGCCCGGACTGGCGAACCCCCTCCCGCACCCCCAAGGCACTTGCGTCTGGGCCCCGCCCTGTTTCGCGCCTTGGCGAAGCTTTATTTTAGGGCAAGCCTCAGGCTGCGGCCTCGCACAGGCCCCGAGGGCCTCAAAGACTGGACCCCTTTCCGACAGCCAGCCCGGTGGCCAACCCCCACCCACTACGGGCCCAAGGCTATGCGCCCGCCCCTCTTGGCGTGCGCCCGATGGGCGAGCACTTTTAGGGGCAAAGCCTCTGGTGGCCTCCAGCCAGGCCACCAGGGCCCTTGAAAGACTAGACCCCTTTACCGACCGCTTGACTGGCGAACCCCCTTGACCCCATGGGCCCAAGGGTATAGCACACCGCCCCCGCCCCCTTTTCGCGCCTTGCTCCGCTGGGACAGAAGCACTATTTTACGGCAAAACTCTGGCCGCGGCCTCCCACAGGCCCCTCGAGGGCCCTCGAAAAGACTGGACCCTTTCCGACATCCCGACTGGACGAACCCCCTCCCCACCCCACGCCCCGGCTAGGACACCACTGCCGCCCTGTTTGCGCCTTCGCGGTTGGCCGGCACTATTTTAGGGCAAGCCTCGGCGCGACCTCCACAGCCCCCAGGGCCCCTCGAAGCTGGGCCCCTTTCCGAGCATCCCGACTGGCGAACCCCATCCCATCCTCCACGGGCCCAAGGCTGCTTTACCGCCCGCCCCATGTTTGGCGCATTGCGCTGGGCGAAGAACTATTTTAGGGCAAGCCTCAGGCCCGGTCTCCCCAGGCCCCAGGCGCCCTCGAAAGACTAGAACCCGTTTCGACAGCCCGGTGGCGAACCCATCCCCACCCCACGGGCCGGCTATAAACACCGCCCCCGCCCCCTGTTTCGCGTCTTGTGCCGCTGGGCCAAAAGCACTATTTTAGGGCAAGCCTCTGGCCGCGGCCTCCCACAGGCCCCCCAGGGGCCTGGAAAAGACTGGACCCTTTCCAACAGGCCGGCAGGCCGAAGCCCCTCCCCACACCCCACGGGCCCAAGGCTATAGCACACTGCCCCCACCCCCTCTTTCGCGCCTTGCGCCGCTGGGCCAGAAGTACTATTTTAGGGCAATCCTCTGGCCGTGGCCTCCCTAGCTCCCGAGGGCCCTCGAAAAGACTGTACCCCTTTCCGACAACCCGATTGGCCGAAGCCCCCCCACCCTGGCGGGCCCAGGCTATAGCACAACGCCCCCGCCCCTTGTTTCGCGCCTTGCGCCGATGGGCCAGAAGCACTATTTTAGGGCAAGCCTCTGGCCGCGGCCTCCCACAAGCCCTCCAAGGGCCCCCGAAAAGACTCGACCCCTTTCCGAGAGCCCGACTGGCCGAACCCGTCCCACCCCCACGGGCCCAGGCTATGAACCGCCCGCCCCGCCCCTGTTTGGCCGTGCGCCGCTGGGCCAGAAGCACTATTTTAGGGTAAGCCTCTGGCCGCGGCCTCCCACAGGCCCCCCGAGGGCCCTCGAAAAGACTGGACCCCTTTGCGACAACCCGACTGGCCGAACCCCCCTCCCCACCCCCCACGGGCCTAAGGCTATAGCACACCGCCGCCGCCCCCTGTTTCGAGCCTTGCGCCGCTGGGACAGAAGCACTATTTTAGGACAAGCCTCTGGCCGCGGCTTCCCACAGGCCCCCCGAGGGCCCTCGAAAAGACTGGACCCCTTTCCGACAGCCCGACTGGATGAACCCCCCTCCCCACCCGCCACAGGCCCAAGGCTATAGCACACCGCCCCCGCCCCCTGTTTCGCGCCTTGCGCCGCTGGGACAGAAGCCCTATTTTAGGGCAAGCCACTGGCCGCGGCCTCCCACAGGCGCCCCGAGGGCCCTCGAAAAGACTGAGCAGCCTTTCCGATAGCCCGACTGGCGAACCCCCTCCCCACCCCCAGGGCCAAGCTATAACACACTTGCCCGGCCCCTGTTTCGTGCATTCGCCCGATGGGCGAAGCGGTATTTTAGGACAAGCCTCTGGCGTGGCCTCCAGGCCCCGTGGGCCCTCGAAAAGATGGGACCCCTTTCCGACAGCCCGGCTGGCGAACCCCCTCCCACCCTACGGGCCCAAGGCTGCCTGCCCCCTGTTTCGCGCCTTGTGCTGCTGGGCTAGAAGCACTATTTTAGGGTAACCCTCTGGCCGCGGCCTCCCACAGGGCCCCCGAGGGCCCTCGAAAAGACCGGACCCATTTCCGACAGCCGGACTGGCTGAACCACCATCCCCGCTGCCCACGGGCCCAAGGCTATAGCACACCGCCCCCGCCTTTTCGTGCCTTGCGGATGGGCGAAGCACTATTTTGGGCAATCCTCTGGCGCGGCCTCCCACAACCCCAAGGGCCCTCGAAGACCCGACCCCTTTCCGATAGCCGACTGGCGAACCCCTCCCCACGGGCCCAGGCTATAGCAGACCGCCCGCCCCGCCCACATTTCGCGCCTTGCGACGCTGGGCCAGAAGCACTATTTTAGGGTAAGCCTCTGGCCGCGGCCTCGCACAGGCCCCCCGAGGGCCCTCGAAAATAACTGACCCGACCCCGACAACCGTTTGGCGAACCCCCTCCCCCCCCACGGGCCTAAGGCTGCCCCGCCGCCCCCTGTTTCGTGCCTTGCGCCCGATGGGCGGCGGTATTTTAGGACAAGCCTCTGGCGCGGCCTCCGCAGGCCCCGAGGGCCCTCGAAAAGACTGGACCCCTTTCCGACAGCCCGACTGGCCGAACCCCCCTCTCTACCCACTACGGGCCCAAGGCTATAGCACACCGCCCCCTCCCCCTGTTTCGCGCCTTGCGCCGCTGGGCCAGAAGCACTATTTTAGGGTAAGCCTCTGGCCGCGGCCTCCCACAGGCCCCCCGAGGGCCCTCGAAAAGACTGAACCCCTTTCCGACAGACGGACTGGATGAACCCCCCCTCCCCACCCCCCACGGGTCCAAGGCTATAGCAGACCGCCCCCGCCCCCGCCCCCTGTTTGGTGCCTTGCGCAGATGGGCCTGAAGCACTATTTTAGGGCAAGCCTCTGGCCGCGGCCTCCCACAGGCCCCCCGAGGGCCCTCGAAAAGACTGGACCCCTTTTCGACAACCCGACTGGCCGAACCCCCCTCCCCACCCCCCACGGGCCCAAGGCTGTAGCACACCTCCCCCGCCCCCTCTTTCCCGCCTTGTGCCGCTGGGCCAGAAGCACTATTTTAGGGCAAGCCTCTGGCCGCGGCCTCCCACAGGCCCCCCGAGGGCCCTAAAAAAGACTGGACCCCTTTCCGACAATCCGACTGGCCGAACCCCCCTCCCCGCAGGCCCAGGCTGCACCTCCCGCCCCTCTTTCGCGCCTTGTGCGCTGGGCGAAGCACTATTTTAGGGCAAGCCTCTGGCGCGGCCTCCCAGGCCCCAGGGGCCTCGAAAAGACTGAACCCCTTGCCGACAGCCCGGTGGCGAACCCCCTCCCCCCCCGTGCCCAAGGCTATAGCCGCCCCGCCCCTGTTTGAGCCTTGCGCTGGGCGAAGCACTATTTTAGGACAAGCCTCTGGACGCGGCTTCCCACAGGCCCCCCGAGGGGCCTCGAAAAAAGCTGGACCCTTTCCGACAGCCCTGGATGAACCCCCTCCCCCCCAGGCCCAACTACTCTTTTGCCCCGCCCCGCCCTATTTCGTGCCTTGCGCCGCTGGGACAGAAGCACTATTTTAGGGCAAACCACTGGCCGCGGCCTCCCACAGGCGCCCCGAGGGCCCTCGAAAAGACTGAACCCCTTTCCGATAGCCCGACTGGCCGACCCCCTCCCACCCCACGGGCCCAAGGCTATAGCTTACCGCCCGGCGGCCCCTGTTTCGTGCCTTGCGCCGATGGGCCAGAAGCAGTATTTTAGGACAAGCCTCTGGCCGTGGCCTCCCACAGGCCCCCCGAGGGCCCTCGAAAAGACGGGACCCCTTTCCGACCGCCCGGCTGGCCGAACCCCCTCCCACCCTACAGGCCCAAGGCTGCTGCCTTTGCCCCCGCCACCTGTTTCGCGCCTTGCGCCGCTGGGCCAGAAGCACTATTTTAGGGTAAGCCTCTGGCCGCGGCCTCCCACAGGCCCCCCGAGGGACCTTGAAAAGACTGAACCCCTTTCCGACAGCCCGACTGGCCGAACCCCCCTCCCCACCCCCCACGTGCCCAAGGCTATAGCACACCACCCCCGCCCCCTATTTCGAGCCTTGCGCCGCTGGGACAGAAGCACTATTTTAGGACAAGCCTTTGGCCGCGGCTTCCCACAGGCCCCCCGAGGGCCCTCGAAAAGACTGGACCCCTTTCCGACAGCCCGACTGGATGAACCCCACTCCCCACCCGCCACAGGCCCAAGGCTATAGCACACCGCCCCCGCCCCCTATTTCGTGCCTTGCGCCGCTGGGACAGAAGCACTATTTTAGGGCAAACCACTGGCCGCGGCCTCCCACAGGCGCCCCGAGGGCCCTCGAAAAGACTGAACCCCTTTCCGACAGCCGACTGGCCGAACCACCCTCCCCACCCACTACGGGCCCAAGGCTATAGCACACCGCCGACAGACCCTGTTTCGTGCCTTGCGCCGATGGGCCAGAAGCAGTATTTTAGGACAAGCCTCTGGCCGTGGCCTCCCACAGGCCCCCCGAGGGCCCTCGAAAAGACGGGACCCCTTTCCGACAGCCCGGCTGGCCGAACCCCCCTCCCCACCCACTACGGGCCCAAGGCTATAGCACACTGCCCCCCCGCCCCCTGTTTCGCGCCTTGCGCCGCTGGGCCAGAAGCACTATTTTAGGGTAAGCCTCTGGCCGCGGCCTCCCACAGGCCCCCCGAGGGCCCTCGAAAAGACTGAACCCCTTTCCGACAGCCCGACTAGCCGAACCCCCCTCCCCACCCCCCACGTGCCCAAGGCTATAGCACACCACCCCCGCCCCCTGTTTCGAGCCTTGCGCCGCTGGGACAGAAGCACTATTTTAGGACAAGCCTTTGGCCGCGGCTTCCCACAGGCCCCCCGAGGGCCCTCGAAAAGACTGGACCCCTTTCCGACAGCCCGACTGGATGAACCCCACTCCCCACCACAGGCCCAGAGGCTATACACCGCCCCGCCCCTGTTCGTGCCTTGCGCGCTGGGCGAAGCACTATTTTAGGGCAAACCAGCATGGCGGACCTCCACAGGCGCCCGAGGGCCCTCGAAAAGACCATACCCCTTTCCGACCGACTGGCGAACCACCCTCCCACCCTCAGGCCCAAGGCTGCTTTACCGCCCCCGCCCCCTGTTTCGCGCCTTGAGCCGCTGGGACGGAAGCACTATTTTAGGACAAGCCTCTGGCCTCGGCTTCCCACAGGCCCCCCGAGGGCCCTCGAAAACACTGGACCCCTTTCCGACAGCCTGACTGGATGAACCCCCCTCCCCACCCGCCACAGGCCCAAGGCTATAGCACACCACCCCCGCCCCCTGTTTCGCGCCTTGCGCCGGTGGGCCAGAAGCACTTTGTTAGGGCAAGCCTCTGGCCACGGCCTCAAACAGGCCCCCCAAGGGCCCTCGAAAAGATTGGACCCCATTCCGACAACCCGACTGGCCGAACCCCCCTCCCCACCCCCACGGGCCCAAGGCTATAGCACACCGCCCCCGCCCCTTGTTTCGCGCCTTGCGCCGCTGGGCCAGAAGCACTATTTTAGGGCAAGCCTCTGGCCGTGGCCTCCTACAGGCCCCGCGAGGGCCCTCGAAAAGACTGGACCCGTTTCCGACAGCCGGACTGGCCGAACCCCCCTCCTCACCCTCGACGGGCCCAAGGCTATAACTGCTGCCCCCCGCCCCTGTTTCGCGCCTTGCGTAGTTGGGCCAGACGCACTTTTTTAGGGTAAGCCTTTGTGCGCGGCCTCCACAGGGCCCTCGAGGGCCTGAACCCATTTCCGACAGCCGGACTGGCTGAACCCCCCTCCCCACCCCCCACGGGCCCAAGGCTATAGCACACCGCCCCCGCCCTCTGTTTCGTGCCTTGCGCCGCTGAGCCAGAAGCACTATTTTAGGACAAGCCTCTGGCCGCGGCCTCGTACAAGTCCCGCAAGGCCCCAAGAAAAGACTGGACCCGATTCCGACAGCCGGACTGGCCGAACCCCCGACCCCACCCCGACGGGCCCCGGCTATAGACCACCGCCCCGCCCTGCTCTTTCGCCTTGCGCCGCTGGGCCAGAAGCACTATTTTACGGTAAGCCTCTGGCCGCGGCCTCCCACAGGCCCCCCAAGGGCCCACAAAAAGACTGGACCCCTTTGCGACAACCCGACTGGCCGAACCCCCCTCCCCACCCCCCACGGGCCCAAGGCTATAGAACACCGCCCCCGCCCCCTGTTTCCCGCCTTGCGTCGCTGGGCCAGAAGCACTATTTTAGGGCAAGCCTCTGGCCGCAGCCTCCCACAAGCCCCCCGAGGGCCCTCGAAAAGACTGAACCAATTTCCGACAGCCCGACTGGCCGAACCCCCCTCCCCACCCACCACGGGCCCAAGGCTATAGCACACAGCCCCCGCCCCCTCTTTCGCGACATGCGCCGCTGGGCCAGAAGCTCTATTTTAGGGCAAGCATTTGGCCGCGGCCTCCCACAGGCCCCCCGAGGGCCCTCGAAAAGACTGGACCCCTTTCCGACAGCCCGACTTGCCGAACCCCCCATCCCCACCCCCCACGGGCCCAAGGCTACAGCACACCGCCCACGCCCCCTGTTTCGCGCCTTGCTCCGATGGGCCAGAAGCACTATTTTTGGGCAAGCCTCTGGCCGCGGCCTCCCAAAGGCCCCCGAGGGCCCTCGAAAAGACTGGACCCCTTTCCGACAGCCCGACTGGCCGAACCCCCCTCCCCACCCCCCACGGGCCCAAGGCTATAGAACACCGCCCCCGCCCCCTGTTTCCCGCCTTGCGTCGCTGGGCCAGAAGCACTATTTTAGGGCAAGCCTCTGGCCGCAGCCTCCCACAAGCCCCCCGAGGGCCCTCGAAAAGACTGAACCCCTTTCCGACAGCCCGACTGGCCGAACCCCCCTCCCCACCCACTACGGGCCCAAGGCTATAGCACACAGCCCCCGCCCCCTCTTTCATGCCTTGCGTCGCTGGGCCAGAAGCACTATTTTAGGGCAAACCTCTGGCCGAGGCCTCCCACAGGCCCCCCGAGGGCCCTCAAAAAGACTGGACCCCTTTCCGACAACCCGACTGGCGCCCCTCCCACCCCCACGGCTATAGCACCGCCCGCCACTTTTCACGCCTTGCGGGCAGAAGCACTATTTTAGGGCAAGCCTTTGGGCCAGCCTCCAGGCCCCGAGAGCCCTCGAAAAGACTGAACCCCTTTCCGACAGCCTTCTTGGCGAACCCCCTCCCACCCCCAGACCCAAGGCTATAACACCGCCCCGTCCCCTTTTTCGCGCCTTGCGTGGGCCAAGCACTATTTTTAGGGCAAGCCTCTGGCGTAGCCTCCCAGGCCCCAGGGACCTCGAAAAGACTGAACCCCTTTCCGACAGCCCGACTGGCCGAAGCCCCCTCCCACTACGGGCCCAAGGCTATAGCACACCGCCCCCGCCCCCTGTTTCGCGCCTTGCGTCGCTGGGCCAGAAGCACTACGTTAGGGCAAGCCTCTGGCCGCGGCCTCCCACAGGCCCCCCGAGGGCCCTCAAAAAGACTGGACCCCTTTCCGACAACCCGACTGGCCGAATCCCCGTCCCCACCCCCCACGGGCCCAAGGCTAAGGCACACCGCCGCCGCCCCCTGTTTCGTGCCTTGCGCCGATGGGCCAGAAGCACTATTTTAGGGCAAGCCTCTGGCCGCGGCCTCCCACAGGCCCCCCGAGGGCCCTCGAAGAGACTGAACCCCTTTCCGACAGGCCGGCTGGCTGAACCCCCCTCCCCACCCCCACGTGCCCAAGGCTATAGCACTCCGCCCCCGTCCCCTGTTTCGAGCCTTGCGCCGCTGGGACAGAAGCACTATTTTAGGACAACCCTTTGGCCGCGGCTTCCCACAGGCCCCCCAAGGGCCCTCGAAAAGACTGGACCCCTTTCCGACAACCCGACTAGATGAACCCCCCTCCCCACCCCCCACGGGCCCAAGGCTATAGCACACCGCCGCATTTGTTGTTATCTTGGGAAATCACTATTTTAGGGCAAGCCACTGGCCACGGCCTCCAACAGGCCCCACGAGGGCCCTCGAAAAGACTGGACCCCTTTCCGACAGTCCGACTGTCTGAACCCCCCCAGCCCCCGGGCCCTGCTTTGCACACCGCCCCCTCTTTCGCGCCTTGCGCCGCTGGGCCAGAAGCACTATTTTAGGGAAAGCCTCTGGCAGAGGCCTCCCACAGGCCCCTCGAGCGCCCTCGAAAATACTGGACACCTTTCCGACAGCTAGAGTGGCTGAACCCCCCTCCCCACCCCACCCCCCACGGGCCCAAGGCTATACCACACCGCCCCCGCCCCCTCTTTCGCGCCTTACGCCCCTGGGCCAGAAGCACTATTTTAGGGCAAGCCTCTGGCCGCGGCCTCCCACAGGCCCCCCGAGGGCCCTCGAAAAGACTGGACCCCTTTCCGACAACCCGACTGGCCGAACCCCCCTCCCCACCCCCCACGGGCCCAAGGCTATAGCACACCGCCCCCGCCCGCTGTTTCGCGCCTTGAGCCGCTGGGCTAGAAGCACTATTTTAGGGCAAGCCTCTGGCCGCGGCCTCCCATAGGCCCCCCGAGGGCCCTCGAAATGACTGGATCCCTTTCCGACAGTCCGACGGGCTGAACCCCAGATCCCCACCCCCCACGGGCCCAAGGCTAAAGCACACCGCCCCCGCCCCCTCTTTCGCGCCTTGCGCCGCTGGGCCAGAAGCACTATTTTAGGGCAAGCCTCTGGCCGCGGCCTCCCACAGGCCCCCCGAGGGCCCTCGAAAAGACAGGACCCCTTTTCGACACCCGACTGGCCGAACCCCCCTCCCCACCCCCCACAGTCCCAAGGCTATAGTACACCGCCCCCGCCCCCTTTTTCGCGCTTTGCGCAGATGGGCCAGAAGCACTATTTTAGGGCAAGCCTCTGGCCGCGGACTCCCAAAGCCCCCCGAGGGCCCTCGAAAAGACTGGACCCCTTTCCGACAGTCCGACTGGCTGAACCCCACATCCCCACCCCCCACGGGCCCAAGGCTATAGCACACCGCCCCCGCCCCCTCTTTCGCGCCTTGCGCCGCTGGGCCAGAAGCACTATTTTAGGGAAAGCCTCTGGCAGAGGCCTCCCACAGGCCCCCCGAGCGCCCTCGAAAATACTGGACACCTTTCCGACAGCTAGAGTGGCTGAACCCCCCTCCCCACCCCACCCCCCACGGGCCCAAGGCTATACCACACCGCCCCCGCCCCCTCTTTCGCGCCTTGCGCCGCTGGGCCAGAAGCACTATTTTAGGGCAAGCCTCTGGCCGCGGCCTCCCACAGGCCCCCCGAGGGCCCTCGAAAAGACTGGACCCCTTTCCCATAGCCCGACTGGCCGAACCCCCCTCCCCACCCCCCACGGGCCCAAGGCTATAGCACACCGTCCCCGCCCCCTCTTTCGCGCCTTACGCCGCTGGGCCCGAAGCACTATTTTAGGGCAAGCCTCTGGCCACGGCATCCCACAGGCCCCTCGAGGGCCCTCGAAAAGACTGGACCCCTTTCCGACAGCCCGACTGGCTGAACCCCTCTCCCCACTCCCCACGGGCCCAGGTCTGTAGCGCACCGCCACCGCCCCCTGTTTCGCAACTTGCGCCGCGGGGCCAGAAGCACTATTTTGGGGCAAGCCTCTGGCCGCGGCCTCCCACAGGCACCTCGAGGGCCCTCGAAAAGACTGGACCCCTTTCCGACAGCCCGACTGGCCGAACCCCCCTATCCACCCCCCACGGGCCCAAGGCTATAGCACACCGCCCCCGCCCCCTCTTTCGCGCCTTGCGCCGCAGGGCAAGAAGCACTATTTTAGGGCAAGCCTCTGGCCGCGGCCTGCCACAGGACCCCCGAGGGCCTCGAAAAGACTGGACCCCTTTCCGACAGTCCGACTGGCCGAACCCCCTCCCCACCCCCCACGGGCGCAAGGCTATAGCACACCGCCCCCGCCCCCTGTTTCGCGCCTTGAGCCGCTGGGCCAGAAGCACTATTTTAGGGCAAGCCTCTGGCCGCGGCCTCCCACAGGCGCCCCGAGGGCCCTCGAAAAGACTGGACCCCTTTTCGACAGCCCGACTGGCCGAACCCCCCTCCCCACCCCCCACGGGCCCAAGGCTATAGCACGCCGCCCCCGCCCCCTGTTTCGCGCCTTGCGCCGCTGTGCCAGAAGCACTATTTTAGGGCAAGCCCCTGGCCCCGGCCTCCCACAGGCCCCCCGAGGGCCCTCGAAAAGACTAGACCCCTTTCCCATAGCCCGACTGGCCGAACCCCCCTCCCCACCCCCCACGGGCCCAAGGCTATAGCACACCGTCCCCGCCCCCTCTTTCGCGCCTTACGCCGCTGGGCCCGAAGCACTATTTTAGGGCAAGCCTCTGGCCACGGCATCCCACAGGCCCCTCGAGGGCCCTCAAAAAGACTGGACCCCTTTCCGACAGCCCGACTGGCCGAACCCCTCTCCCCACTCCCCACGGGCCCAGGTCTGTAGCGCACCGCCACCGCCCCCTGTTTCGCAACTTGCGCCGCGGGGCCAGAAGCACTATTTTGGGGCAAGCCTATGGCCGCGGCCTCCCAGAGGCACCTCGAGGGCCCTCGAAAAGACTGGACCCCTTTCCGACAGCCCGACAGGCTGAACCCCCATATCCACCCCTACGGGACCAAGGCTGCTTTACCGCCCCGCCCCTCTTTCGCTCCTTGCGCTGAGCAAGCATTATTTTAGGGTAGCCTCTGGCCTGACCTCCACAGGCCCCAGGCCCTCGAAAGCGAATGGAGCCCTTCGACGGCCCGGTGGCGAACCCCCACCCACCCTACAGGACCAAGGCTGCTTTTACCGCCCCGCCCCTCTTTCCTTCGCGCTGGGCGAAGCACTATTTTAGGGCAAACCTCTGGCGCGGCCTCCCACAGGCCGAGGCCTCGAAAAAGCTGGACCCCTTTGGAGCCAGTGGCTGAACCCCCTCCCACCCACCCCACCCCTTGAGCCCAAGGCCTGGCACACCGTCCCGCCCTGTTTGGCGCCTTGCGTCGATGGGCCAGCACTATTTTAGGGCAAGCCTCTGGCCACGGCATCCCAGGCCCGAGGGCCCTCGAAAAGACTGGACCCTTTCCGACAGCCCGACTGGCCGAACCCCCCTCCCCACTCCCCACGGGCCCAGGTCTGTAGCGTACCGCCACCGCCCCCTGTTTCGCAACTTGCGCCGCGGGGCCAGAAGCACTATTTTGGGGCAAGCCTCTGGCCGCGGCCTCCCACAGGCACCTCGAGGGCCCTCGAAAAGACTGGACCCCTTTTCGACAGCCCGACTGGCCGAACCCCCCTATCCACCCCTCTTTCGCGCCTTGCGCCGCAGGGCAAGAAGCACTATTTTACGGCAAGCCTCTGGCCGCGGCCTGCCACAGGACCCCCGAGGGCCTCGAAAAGACTGGACCCCTTTCCGACAGTCCGACTGGCCGAACCCCCTCCCCACCCCCCACGGGCGCAAGGCTATAGCACAACGCCCCCGCCCCCTGTTTCGCGCCTTGCGCCGCCGGGCCAGAAGCACTATTTTAGGGCAAGCCTCTGGCCGCAGCCTCCCACAGGCCCCCTGAGGGCCCTCGAAAAGACTGGACCCCTCTCCGACAAGCCGACTGGCTGAACCCCCTCCCCACCCCCCACGGGCCCAAGGCTATAGCACACCGCCCCCGCCCCCTGTTTCGTGCCTTGCGCAGCTGGGCCAGAAGCACTATTTTAGGGCAAACCTATGGTCGCGGCCTCCCACAGGCCCCCCGAGGGCCCTCAAAAAGACTGGACCCCTTTCCGACAACCCGACTGGCCGAACCCCCCTCCCCACCCCCCACGGGCCCAAGGCTATAGCACACCGCCCCCGCCCCCTGTTTCGCGCCTTGCGCCGTTGGGCCAGAGGCACTATTTTAGGGCAAGCCTCTTGCCACCACAGGCCCCGGCGGCCCTCGAACACTGGACCCCTTTCCGACAACCGACGGCGAACCCCCTCCCTCCCCTCGGGCCCAAGGCTGCTTTGCCCGCCCCGCCCTGTTTCGCGCCTTGCTGGGCAGCACTATTTTAGGGCAAGCCTCTTTCGCTGACCTCCGACAGGACCCCCGAGGGCCCTCGAAAAGACTGAACCCCTTTCCAACAGCCCGACTGGCCGAACCCCCCCCCCCCCCCCCAAGGCTGCCCACAGCCCCCGCCCTCTTTCGAGCCTTGCGCCGCTGGGCCAGAAGCACTATTTTAGGGCAAGCCTCTTGCCGCGGCCTCCGACAGGCCCCGCGAGGGCCCTCGAAAAGACTGAACCCCTTTCCCACAGCCCGTGGCGAACCCCCTCCCAACGTGCCCAAGGCTATAGCGCACCGCCCCCGCCCCCTGTTTCGCGCCTTGCGCCGCTGGGACAGAAGCACTATTTTAGGGCAAGCCTCTGGCCGCGGCCTCCCACAGGCCCCTCGAGGGCCCTCGAAAAGACTGGACCCTTTCCGACACCCCGACTGGCCGAACCCCCCTCCCCACCCCCTACGGACCAAAGCTGTCGCACACCGCCCCCGCCCCCTCTTTAGCGCCTTGCGCAGCTGGGCCAGAAGCACTATTTTAGGGCAAGCCCGCTGGCGACGGCCTCCCACAGGCCCCCCGAGGGCCCTCGAAAAGCCTGAACCCCTTTCCGACAGCCCGACTGGCCATACCTCCCGACCCCCAAGTGCCCAAAGGTATAGCACACGCCCACGCCCCTGTTTGGCGCGCTGCTGGGCCAGCACTATTTTAGGGCAAACCTATGGTCGCGGCCTCCCACAGGCCCCCCGAGGGCCCTCAAAAAGACTGGACACCTTTCCGACAACCAGGTGGCGAACCCCCCTCCCGCCCCCACCAGGCCTTGCGCCGCCCCTGTTTGCCTTGCGCTGGGCACTATTTTAGGGCAAGCCTCTGGTCGCGGCCTCCCCCAGGCCTCAGGCGCCCTCGAAAAGCGGGACACCTTTCCGACAACCCGACTGGCCGAACCCCCCTCCCCACCCCCCACGGGCCCAAGGCTATAGCACACCGCCGCCGCCCCCTGTTTCGTGCCTTGCGCCGATGGGCCAGAGGCACTATTTTAGGGCAAGCCTCTGGCCGCGGATTCCCACAGGCCCCCCGAGGGCCCTCGAAAAGACTGGGCCACTTTCCGACAGCCCCGGCCTAACCCCTCCCCACCCTCACGGGCCCAGGCTATACACCGCCCCGCCCCTGTTTCGCCTTCGCCGTTGGGCGAAGCACTAGTTTAGGGCAAGCCTCAGCTGCGGTCTCCACAGCCCGAGGCCCTCAGCTCTTGGACCCCTTTCCGACAACCCGACGGCGAACCCCCTCCCACCCTGGGCCCAAGGCTGCGCCCCTCAGCGTGGGCATTTCTTGCCATTTTGGGGCAGGCCTCACGGCCGAGATTCTCGCTGGGCATCACGAGGACCTAAAAGACTGTACCCATTTCCGGCGGGCCCCGAACCCCCGGACCCCAGCCGGACCAAAATCTATAGCCCACCGGCGCAACTATTCCTTGTTGCATCGGCTGGGTATTTCTTGCCATTTTGGGCGGGCCTCGGACCGTACCTCCCACTTTGGGCACGAGGACCCTCGAAATGACTGGACCCATTTCGACACTTGACCCCAGACCCCCACCCAAACCCGGGACAAAAGGCTATAGCCCACGGTGTCGGCGACTAGTTTCTTGTAGCACATTGGGCATTTCTTGCCATTTAGGGCGAGGCCTCGACGTAGCCTCCCAGCTTTGGGCACCACGAGGACCCTCAAAATGACTGTACATATTTCGACGGCCAGAACCTCGAACCCCTCTACCCCACCCCCGCGGACCAAAGGCGATGGCCCACCGGCCTCGGTGACTTCCTTCGCCGCTGTTCTCACCAGAATTTCTTGCCATTTAGGGCGGGCCTCGACCGTAGCCTCCCACTTTGGGCACACGAGGACCCTCGAGAATGGCTGTACCCATTTCCGTGCGGAGCACGCAGGCGCCCTCCCGGACCCCGACCAAAGGCAATAGCCCACCAGTGTGGGCGACTAGTTTGCGCGCTGCGCCGCTGGGCATTTGTTGCCATTTTAGGGCAACCCTCTGACCGTAGCCTCCCACTGGGCACACGAGGACCCTTAAAATGACTGTACATATTCCGACACCCAGAACCCCGAACCCCACACCCCCACCCCCCCGGACCCGAATCTTTATGGCCCTGCCGACCTCGGCGTGACTATTTATGCTTGTTGTTCCGCTGGGCATTTCCTGCCATTTTAGGGCAGGCCTCTGACCATAGTCTCCCACTGGGCACACAAGGACCCTCGAAATGACTGTACATATTTCTGACACCCGGGCCCCCGAACCCCTCTCCCCAACCCACGTGGACCAAGGGCTATGGCCCACCGGCTTCGGAGACTATTTCGCGCACTGTGCCGCTGGGCATTTCTTGCCATTTTGGGGCAGGCCTGTGTCCGTAGCCTCCCACTGTGCACATGAGGCCCCTCGAAAAGACTGGACCCATTTCCGACGTACAGAGCCCCCGAACCCCCCTCCCCAACCCCCGCAGACCAAAGGCTATAGCCCACCGGCGTTGGCGACTATTTCTCGCGCTTCGCCGCGGGGCATTTCTTGCCATTTTAGGGCAGGCCTCTGACTGTAGTCTCCCACTGGGCACACGAGGACCCTCAAAATGACTATACATATTCCGACGCCTAGAACCCCGAACCCCTCTCCCCAACCCCCGCGGACCAAAGGCTATAGCCCACCGGCCTCGGCGACTATTTTGCACGCTGTTCCGCTGGGCATTTCTTGCCATTTTAGGGCAGGGCTCTGACCGTAGCCTCCCACTGGGCACACGAGGACCCTCGAAAAGGCTGGAACCATTTCCAACGACCAGATCCCGCGAACCCCCTACCCTGCAGACCAAGGCTATAGCCCACCGGCCTCGGCGACTATTTCGCTTTGCGCTTGGCATTTCTTCCCATTTAGGGGCAGGCCTCTGGCCTTGACCTCCCAGGCACATGAGGGACCCTCGAAAGACTGTACCCATTTCCGCGCCTAGAGCCGGAACCCCCAACCCCGCGGACAGGCTGTAGCCCACCGGCCTCGGCGACTATTTTGTGCGCTGCACCGCTGGGTATTTCTGGCCATTTTAGGGCAGGACTCTGACCGTAGCCTCCCACTGGGCACACTAGGCCCCTCGAAATGGTATGCCATTTCCGACACCAGTAGCCGCCCGAACCTTTCCAACCCCGCGGACCAAAAGGCTATAGCTCACCGGCCTCGAGCGCTATTTATTGCTGCTTGCTGGGCATGTTGTCATTTTAGGGCAGGCCTCCGACCGTAGTCTCCCACTGGGCACAAGGACCCTCGAAATGACTGTACATATTTCTGACGCCCGGGCCCCCAAACCCCTCTCCCCAACCCACGTGGACCAAGGGATATGGCCCACAGGCTTCGGAGACTATTTCGCGCATTGTGCCGCTGGGCATTTCTTACCATTTTAGGGCAGGCCTGTGTCCGTAGCCTCCCACTGTGCACATGAGGCCCCTCGGCGGACCCATTTCCGGCGTCTGAGCCGCGAACCCCCTCCCGACCCGCGGACCAAAGGCTATAGCCCACCGGCGTAGGAGACAATTTCTAGCGCGTCGGCGCTGGGCATATCTTGCCATTGTAGGGCGGGGGTCTGACTGTAGTCTCCCACTGGGCACACGAGGACCCTCGAAATGACTGTACATGTTTCCGATGCCCAGAGCCCCCGAACCCCTCTCCCCAACCCCCGCGAACCAAAGGCTATAGCCGACCAGCCTCGGTGACTATTTCGCGCGCTGTGCCGCTGGGCATTTCTGGCCATTTTAGGGCAGGGCTCTGACCGTAGCCTCCCGCTGGGCACACAAGGCCCCTTGAAAAGACTGGACCTATTTCCGACGCCCAGAGCCCCCGAACCCCCCTCTTCAACCCCCGCGGACCAAAGGCTATAGCCCACCGGCCTCGGTGACTATTTCGCGCGGTTCGCCGCTTAGCATTTCGAGCCATTTTAGGGCCTCGGCCGTAGCCTCCCAGGCAAGCGAGGACCCTCGAAAAGGACTGTACCCATTTCCGGCCTGGGGACCGGAACCCCCCAACCCCGCGGACCGTGTAGCCCACCAGCCTCGGCTAGTATTTCGTCTTGTTGCCTTCTTTGAGTATTCGGCCATTTAGGAAGGCCTCGACGTAGCCTGCCAGGGCACTAGGCCCCTCAAAATGACTGTACCGATTTCCGACACCAAGAGCCGCCGAACCCTCTTTCCCAACGCCCGCGGACCAAAGGCTATAGCTCACCCGGCCTCGGCGCTTTATTGCTATCTTGTTTCTTGGGCATGTCTTGTCATTTTAGGGCAGGCCTCTGACCGTAGTCTCCCACTGGGCACACAAGGACCCTCGAAATGACTGTACATATTTCCGACACCGAGGGCCCCCAAACCCCTCTCCCCTACCCACGTGGACCAAGGGCTATGGCCCACCGGCTTCGGAGACTATTTCGCGCACTGTGCTGCTGGGCATTTCTTGCCATTTTAGGCGAGCTGTCGTAGCCTCCAGCGTACACATGAGGCCCCTCGAAAGCTGGACCCATTTCCGTCTGAGGCCCGAAACCCCTCTCCCCGGCCCAGGACCAAAGGCTATAGCCCACCGGCGTTGGCGACTATTTCTCGTGCTTCGCCGCTGGGCATTTCTTGCCATTTTAGGGCAGGCCTCTGACTGTAGTCTCCCACTGGGCACACGAGGACCCACGAAATGACTGTACATATTTCCAATGCCCAGAGCCGCCGAACCCCTCTCCCCAACCCCCGCGGACCAAAGGCTATGGCCCACCGGCCTCGGTGACTATTTGTGTATTGTTGGGCATTTCTGGCCATTTTAGGGCAGGGCTCTGACCGTAGCCTCCCACTGGGCACACGACGACCCTCGAAATGGCTGGACCCATTTCCGACGCCCAGAGCTCCCGAACCCCGCTCCCCAACCCCCGCGGACCAAAGGCTATAGCTCACCGGCCTCGGCGACTATGTCGGGTGCTACACCGCTGGGCATTTCTTGCCATTTTAGGGCAGGCCTCTGAGCGTAGCCTCCCATTGGGCGCACGAGGCCCCTCGAAAAGACTAGACCCATTTCCGAAGCCTAGAGCCCCCGAACCCCCCTCCCCAACCCCGGAAAGGCGATATAGCCCAATGGCCTCGGCGATAATTTGGTGCGCTGGCTGGCATGACATTTCTTCCTTTTGCAGGCGGGGCCTCTGACCGTATCCTACCGCTGGTCTACGAGGCCCCTTGGTGCCCATTTCCAATCACGAGACCACGAACCCCGCACCCCCCTCCCCAACCCCCCCGGACCAAAGGATATAGCCCACCGGCCTAGGCGACTATTTAGCGCGCTGCGCCGCAGGGCATTTCTTGCCATTTTAGGTCTGGCCTCTGACCGTAGCCTCAGGGCTGCAGGCCCCTTGAAAAGGCATGCCCATTTCCGATGCCCAGGCCCCGAACCCCCCCTCCCGGCCCCAGCGGACTAAGGCTATAGCCAACCGGCCTCGGCGACTATTTCGCAGGCTGCGCCACTGGGCATTTCTTGCCATTTGGTAGGCTTGACTGTGCCATATTCCGACCCCCGAACCCGAACCCTCTCCCCAGCGGACCAAAGGCTATGGCCCAGCCTCGGCGACTATTTCTGCTGTTGTTCATGGGCATTTCTTGCCATTTAAGGCGAGGCTCGACCGTAACCTCCCATTGGGCACGAGGACCCTCGAAAAGACTGGACCCTATTTCCGAGCGAATCCCGAACCCAACTCCTCAACCCACGCGGACCAAAGGCTATAGCCCACCGGCCTCGGCGACTATTCCGCAGGGCATTTCTTGGTATTTTAGGGCAGGCCACAGACCGTAGCCTCCCACAGGGAACACGAGGTCTCTCGAAAAGGCTGTACCCATTTCCGATGCCCAGAGGCCCGGAACCCCCCTCCCCAACCCCCGCGGACCACATGCTGTAGCCCACCGACCTCGGCGACTATTTCGTGCGCTACACCGCTGGGTATTTCTTGCCATTTTAGGGCAGGCCTCTGACCGTAGCCTCCCACTGGGCATACGAGGTCCCTCGAAATGACTGTACCCTTTTCCGACGCCCAGAACCCCCGAACCCCCTTCCCCAACCCGCGCGGACCAAAGGCTATGGCCCACCAGCCTCGGCGACTATTTCGTGCGCTGTTCCGCTGGGCATTTCTTGCCATTTTAGGGCAGGGCTCTGACCGTAGCCTCCCACTGGGCACACGAGGACCCTCGAAAAGGATGGACCCATTTCCGAAGCCCAGAGCACCAGAACCCCCCTCGACCCCCTTGAGACCAAAGGCAATAGCCACGGCGTCCGTGACTATTTCGCGCTTGGCTGGGTATTTCTTGCCATTTTAGGGCGGGCCTCGACCGTAGCCTCCCCACAGGGCACGAGGACCCTCGAAATGACTGTGCCATTTCCGGCCTAGAGCCCTCGAACCCCCTCCCCCAGCCCCCGGACCAAAAGGCTAGCCCGTCCTCGGCGACTATTGTGGCCTTGCTGCGCGCGGGCATTTCTTGGTATTTTAGGGGCAGGCCTGAACCGTAGCCTCCCACAGGGAAAACGAGGTCTCTCGAAAAGACTGTACCCATTTCCGATGCCGGGCCTTCCCAGCGGACCCCGGACGCGACTCTTGCCATTTTAGGGCAGGCCTCTGACCGTAGCCTCCCATTGGGCATACGAGGTCCCTCGAAATGACTGTACCCTTTTCCGACGCCCAGAACCCCCGAACCCCCTTCCCCAACCCGCGCGGACCAAAGGCTATAGCTCACTGGCCTCAGCTACTATTTCGCGTGCTGCGCCGCTGGGCATGTCTGGCCATTATAGGGCAGGCCTCTGTCCATAGCCTCCAACTACACACATGAGGCCCCTCGAAAAGACAGGACCCATTTCCGATGTACAGAGCCCCCGAACGCCCCTCCCGGCCCCAGCGGGCAAGGCTATAGCCACGGCGTCGGCGACTATTTGTGGCGGCCGCGATGGGCATTTCTTGCCATTTTAGGGCAGGCCTCTAACTGTAGTCTCCCACTGGGCACACGAGGACCCTCGAAAAGGCTGGACCCATTTCCGAAGCCCAGAGCACCAGAACCCCCCTCCCCAACCCCCGCAGACCAAAGGCAATAGCCCACTGGCGTCGGCGACTATTTCTCGCGCTTCGCCGCTAGGTATTTCTTGCCTTTTTAGGGCAGGCCTCTGACCGGATTCTCCCGCTGGGCATACGAGGACCCTAAAAAAGACTGTACCCATTTCCGACGGGCCCCGAACCCCCCTTCCCCCGCGGACCAAATCCCCTATAGCCCACCGGCGGCGCAACTATTCGCGCTGCGTCGGCTGGGTATTTCTTGCCATTTTTGGGCAGGCCTCTGACCGTAGCCTCCCACTGGGCACACGAGGACCCTCGAAATGACTGGACCCATTTCTGACACTTAGAGCCCCCGAACCCCCCACCCCAACCCCCGCGGACAAAAGGCTATAGCCCACCGGTGTCGGCGACTAGTTTGCGCGCTGCACCGCTGGGCATTTCTTGCCATTTTAGGGCAGGCCTCTGACCGTAGCCTCCCACTGGGCACACGAGGACCCTCAAAATGACTGTACATATTTCGACGCCCAGAACCCCGAACCCCTCTCCCCAACCCCCGCGGACCAAAGGCTATGGCCCACCGGCCTCGGTGACTATTTCGCACGCTGTTCTACTGGGAATTTCTTGCCATTTTAGGGCAGGCCTCTGACCGTAGCCTCCCACTGGGCACACGAGGACCCTCGAAATGACTGTACCCATTTCCGATGCCCAGAGCACCAGAACGCCCCTCCCCAACCCCCGCAGACCAAAGGCAATAGCCCACCAGTGTGGGCGACTAGTTTGCGCGCTGCGCCGCTGGGCATTTGTTGCCATTTTAGGGCAACCCTCTGACCGTAGCCTCCCACTGGGCACACGAGGACCCTTAAAATGACTGTACATATTCCGACACCCAGAACCCCGAACCCCTCTCCCCAACCCCCGCGGACCAAATGCTATGGCCCACCAGCCTCGGCGACTATTTCGTGCGCTGTTCCGCTGGGCATTTCTTGCCATTTTAGGGCAGGCCTCTGACCGTAGTCTCCCACTGGGCACACAAGGACCCTCGAAATGACTGTACATATTTCTGACACCCGGGCCCCCGAACCCCTCTCCCCAACCCACGTGGACCAAGGGCTATGGCCCACCGGCTTCGGAGACTATTTCGCGCACTGTGCCGCTGGGCATTTCTTGCCATTTTGGGGCAGGCCTGTGTCCGTAGCCTCCCACTGTGCACATGAGGCCCCTCGAAAAGACTGGACCCATTTCCGACGTACAGAGCCGCCGAACCCCCCTCCCCAACCCCCGCAGACCAAAGGCTATAGCCCACCGGCGTTGGCGACTATTTCTCGCGCTTCGCCGCGGGGCATTTCTTGCCATTTTAGGGCAGGCCTCATTGTAGTCTCCCCAGGCACCACGAGGACCCTCAAAATGACTATACATATTCCGACGCCTAGAACCCCGAACCCCGCTCCCCAACCCCCGCGGACCAAAGGCTATAGCCCACCGGCCTCGGCGACTATTTTGCACGCTGTTCCGCTGGGCATTTCTTGCCATTTTAGGGCAGGGCTCTGACCGTAGCCTCCCACTGGGCACACGAGGACCCTCGAAAAGGCTGGAACCATTTCCAACGACCAGATCCCGCGAACCCCCTACCCAACCCCTGCAGACCAAAGGCTATAGCCCACCGGCCTCGGCGACTATTTCGCGCGCTTTGCCGCTTGGCATTTCTTCCCATTTTAGGGCAGGCCTCTGACCGCAGCCTCCCACTGGGCACATGAGGACCCTCGAAAAGACTGTACCCATTTCCGACGCCTAGAGCCCCGGAACCCCCCCAACCCCCGCGGACCAAAGGCTGTAGCCCACCGGCCTCGGCGACTATTTCGTGCGCTGCACCGCTGGGTATTTCTGGCCATTTTAGGGCAGGCCTCTGACCGTAGCCTCCCACTGGGCACACTAGGCCCCTCAAAATGACTGTACCCATTTCCGACACCCAGCGCCGCCGAACCCCCTTTCCCAACCCCCGCGGACCAAAGGCTATAGCTCACCGGCCTCAGCGCCTATTTCGCGCGCTGCGCCGCTGGGCATGTCTTGTCATTTTAGGGCAGGCCTCTGACCGTAGTCTCCCACTGGGCACACAAGGACCCTCGAAATGACTGTACATATTTCTGACGCCCGGGCCCCCAAACCCCTCTCCCCAACCCACGTGGACCAAGGGATATGGCCCACAGGCTTCGGAGACTATTTCGCGCATTGTGCCGCTGGGCATTTCTTACCATTTTAGGGCAGGCCTGTGTCCGTAGCCTCCCACTGTGCACATGAGGCCCCTCGAAAAGACTGGACCCATTTCCGACGTACAGAGCCGCCGAACCCCCCTCCCCAACCCCCGCAGACCAAAGGCTATAGCCCACCGGCGTTGGCGACAATTTCTCGCGCTTCGCCGCTGGGCATTTCTTGCCATTTTAGGGCAGGCCTCTGACTGTAGTCTCCCACTGGGCACACGAGGACCCTCGAAATGACTGTACATGTTTCCGATGCCCAGAGCCCCCGAACCCCTCTCCCCAACCCCCGCGAACCAAAGGCTATAGCCCACCGGCCTCGGTGACTATTTCGCGCGCTGTGCCGCTGGGCATTTCTGGCCATTTTAGGGCAGGGCTCTGACCGTAGCCTCCCGCTGGGCACACAAGGCCCCTTGAAAAGACTGGACCTATTTCCGACGCCCAGAGCCCCCGAACCCCCCTCTTCAACCCCCGCGGACCAAAGGCTATAGCCCACCGGCCTCGGTGACTATTTCGCGCGGTTCGCCGCTTAGCATTTCGAGCCATTTTAGGGCAGGCCTCTGACCGTAGCCTCCCACTGGGCACACGAGGACCCTCGAAAAGACTGTACCCATTTCCGACGCCTAGAGACCCGGAACCCCCCCAACCCCCGCGGACCAAAGGCTGTAGCCCACCGGCCTCGGCGAGTATTTCGTGCGCTGCACTGCTGGGTATTTCTGGCCATTTTAGGGAAGGCCTCTGACCGTAGCCTGCCACTGGGCACACTAGGCCCCTCAAAATGACTGTACCCATTTCCGACACCCAGAGCCGCCGAACCCTCTTTCCCAACGCCCGCGGACCAAAGGCTATAGCTCACCGGCCTCAGCGCTGTTGGCGGCGCTTATTCTTGGGCATGTCTTGTCATTTAGGGAGCCTCGTAGTAGTCTCCCACTGGGCACACAAGGACCCTCGAAATGACTGTACATATTTCCGACACCGAGGGCCCCCAAACCCCTCTCCCCTACCCACGTGGACCAAGGGCTATGGCCCACCGGCTTCGGAGACTATTTCGCGCACTGTGCTGCTGGGCATTTCTTGCCATTTTAGGGCAGGCCTGTGTCCGTAGCCTCCCACTGTGCACATGAGGCCCCTCGAAAAGACTGGACCCATTTCCGACGTACAGAGCCCCCGAAACCCCTCTCCCCAACCCCGCCGACCAAAGGCTATAGCCACGGCGTTGGCGACTATTTCTCGTGCCGCTTGTTGGGCATTGCTTGCCATTTTAGGGCGGGCCTCATTGTAGTCTCCAGGCACCACGAGGACCCACGAAATGACTGTACATATTTCCAATGCCCGCGAACCCTCTCCCCAGCCCCAGCGGACCAAGGCTATGGCCCGGCCTCGGTGACTATTCGGCCTGTGCCGGGCATTCTGGCCATTTAGGGCGGGGCTCGGACCGTAGCCTCCCACGGGCTGCAGCGACCCTCGAAATGGCTGGACCCATTTCCGACGCCCAGAGCTCCCGAACCCCGCTCCCCAACCCCCGCGGACCAAAGGCTATAGCTCACCGGCCTCGGCGACTATGTCGGGTGCTACACCGCTGGGCATTTCTTGCCATTTTAGGGCAGGCCTCTGAGCGTAGCCTCCCATTGGGCGCACGAGGCCCCTCGAAAAGACTAGACCCATTTCCGAAGCCTAGAGCCCCCGAACCCCCCTCCCCAACCCCCACGGAAAAGACGATATAGCCCAATGGCCTCAGCGATAATTTCGTGCGCTGCGCCGCAGGGCATTTCTTCCCTTTTTAGGGCAGGCCTCTGACCGTATCCTACCGCTGGTCACACGAGGCCCCTTGAAAAGACGGTGCCCATTTCCGATGCAGAGACCCACCGACCCCCCCGCCCCCACCCCCCCGGACCAAAGGCTATAGCCCACCGGCCTTGGCGACTATTTCGCGCGCTGCGCCGCTGGGCATTTCTTGCCATTTTAGGGCAGGCCTCTGACCGTAGCCTACCGCTGGGCACACGAGGCCCCTTGAAAAGACTGTACCCATTTCCGATGCCCAGAGCCCCCGAACCCCTGAAGCCCCCTCCCCAACCCCCGCGGACGTAAGGCTATAGCCCACCGGCCTCGGCGACTATTTCACGGGCTGCGCCACTGGGCATTTCTTGCCATTTGAGCGTAGGCTTCTGACTGTACCCATATTCCGACCCCCAGAACCCCGAACCCCTCTCCCCAACCCCCGCGGACCAAAGGCTATGGCCCACCAGCCTCGGCGACTATTTCCTGCGCTGTTCCGCTGGGCATTTCTTGCCATTTTAGGGCAGGGCTCTGACCGTAGCCTCCCATTGGGCACACGAGGACCCTCGAAAAGACTGGACCTATTTCCGACGCCCAGAATCCCCGAACCCAACTCCTCAACCCACGCGGACCAAAGGCTATAGCCCACCGGCCTCGGCGACTATTCCGCAGGGCATTTCTTGGTATTTTAGGGCAGGCCACAGACCGTAGCCTCCCACAGGGAACACGAGGTCTCTCGAAAAGGCTGTACCCATTTCCGATGCCCAGAGGCCCGGAACCCCCTTCCCCAACCCCCGCGGACCACATGCTGTAGCCCACCGACCTCGGCGACTATTTCGTGCGCTACACCGCTGGGTATTTCTTGCCATTTTAGGGCAGGCCTCTGACCGTAGCCTCCCACTGGGCATACGAGGTCCCTCGAAATGACTGTACCCTTTTCCGACGCCCAGAACCCCGGAACCCCCTTCCCAACCCGCGCGGACCAAAGGCTATGGCCCACCAGCCTCGGCGACTATTTCGTGCGCTGTTCCGCTGGGCATTTCTTGCCATTTTAGGGCAGGGCTCTGACCGTAGCCTCCCACTGGGCACACGAGGACCCTCGAAAAGGCTGGACCCATTTCCGAAGCCCAGAGCACCAGAACCCCCCTCCCCAACCCCCGCAGACCAAAGGCAATAGCCCACCGGCGTCCGTGACTATTTCGCGCGCTTCGCGCTGGGTATTTCTTGCCATTTTAGGGCAGGCCTCTGACCGTAGCCTCCCACTGGGCACACGAGGACCCTCGAAATGACTGTACCCATTTCCGACGCCCAGAGCCCTCGAACCCCCCTCCCCAACCCCCGCAGACCAAAGGCTATAGCCCACCGTCCTCGGCGACTATTTCGCGCGCTGCGCCGCGGGGCATTTCTTGGTATTTTAGGGCAGGCCACAGACCGTAGCCTCCCACAGGGAACACGAGGTCTCTCGAAAAGGCTGTACCCATTTCCGATGCCCAGAGGCCCGGAACCCCCTTCCCCAACCCCCGCGGACCACTTGCTGTAGCCCACCGACCTCGGCGACTATTTCGTGCGCTACACCGCTGGGTATTTCTTGCCATTTTAGGGCAGGCCTCTGACCGTAGCCTCCCATTGGGCATACGAGGTCCCTCGAAATGACTGTACCCTTTTCCGACGCCCAGAACCCCCGAACCCCCTTCCCCAACCCGCGCGGACCAAAGGCTATAGCTCACTGGCCTCATTCTTATTTGGCGTCTTTGCGCCGCTGGGCATGTCTGGCCATTATAGGGCAGGCCTCTGTCCATAGCCTCCAACTACACACATGAGGCCCCTCGAAAAGACAGGACCCATTTCCGATGTACAGAGCCCCCGAACGCCCCTCCCCAACCCCCGCAGAGCAAAGGCTATAGCCCACCGGCGTCGGCGACTATTTCGCGCGCTTCGCCGATGGGCATTTCTTGCCATTTTAGGGCAGGCCTCTAACTGTAGTCTCCCACTGGGCACACGAGGACCCTCGAAAAGGCTGGACCCATTTCCGAAGCCCAGAGCACCAGAACCCCCCTCCCCAACCCCCGCAGACCAAAGGCAATAGCCCACTGGCGTCGGCGACTATTTCTCGCGCTTCGCCGCTAGGTATTTCTTGCCTTTTTGGGGCAGGCCTCTGACCGGATTCTCCCGCTGGGCATACGAGGACCCTAAAAAAGACTGTACCCATTTCCGACGCCCGGAGCCCCCGAACCCCCCTTCCCAACCCCCGCGGACCAAAATCTATAGCCCACCGTGACAACTATTCGCCTTGTAGCGCTGCACGGCTGGGTATTTCTTGCCTTTTTGGGGCAGGCCTCTGACCGTATTCTCCCTCTGGGCACACGAGGACCCTATAAATGACTGTACCCATTTCCGACCCCTCGAGCCCCCGAACCCCCCTCCCAAACCCCCGCGGACAAAAGGCTATAGCCCACCGGTGTCGGCGACTAGTTTGCGCGCTGAGCATTTCTTGCCATTTAGGCGAGCCTCGACCGTAACCTCCCACTGGGCACACGAGGACCCTAAAAATTACTGTACATATTTCGGCCAGAACCCGAACCCTCTCCCCAGCGGACCAGGCTATGGCCCACCGGCTGGTGACTACGCCCGCCTTATTCTCTGGGAATTTCTTGCCATTTAGGGCGAGGCCTCGACCGTAGCCTCAGCTGGGCACCACGAGGACCCTCGAAATGCTGTACCCATTTCCGATGCAGGCACCGAGCGCCCTCCCAACCCCGCGGACCAAAGGCAATAGCCCACGGTGTGGGCGACTAGTTCTTGTGTGCTGCTGAGCATTGTTGCCATTTTAGGGCAACCCTCTGACCGTAGCCTCCCACTGGGCACACGAGGACCCTTAAAATGACTGTACATATTCCGACACCCAGAACCCCCAACCCCGCTCCCCAACCCCCCCGGACCAAATGCTATGGCCCACCCGCCGCGGCGACAATTTCGTCTTGTTCATTGGGCATTTCACTGCCATTTAGGGCGGGGCCTCTGACCATAGTCTCCCACTGGGCACACAAGGACCCTCGAAATGACTGTACATATTTCTGACACCCGGGCCCCCGAACCCCTCTCCCCAACCCACGTGGACCAAGGGCTATGGCCCACCGGCTTCGGAGACTATTTCGCGCACTGTGCCGCTGGGCATTTCTTGCCATTTTGGGGCAGGCCTGTGTCCGTAGCCTCCCACTGTGCACATGAGGCCCCTCGAAAAGACTGGACCCATTTCCGGCGTCTGAGCCCGAACCCCCTCCCAACCCCATGGACCAAAGGCTATAGCCCACCGGCGTTGGCGACTATTTCGCGCGCCGCGCCGCCGGGCATTTCTTGCCATTTTAGGGCAGGCCTCATTATAGTCTCCCGGCTGGGCACGAGGACCCTCAAACTGACTATACATATTCCGACGCCTAGAACCCCGAACCCCTCTCCCCCGGACCAAAGGCTATAGCCCACCGGCCTCGGCGACTATTTTGCACGCTGTTCCGCTGGGCATTTCTTGCCATTTTAGGGCAGGGCTCTGACCGTAGCCTCCCACTGGGCACACGAGGACCCTCGAAAAGGCTGGAACCATTTCCAACGACCAGATCCCGCGAACCCCCTACCCAACCCCTGCAGACCAAAGGCTATAGCCCACCGGCCTCGGCGACTATTTCGCGCGCTTTGCCGCTTGGCATTTCTTCCCATTTTAGGCGGGCCTCAGCGCGACCTCAGGGCACATGAGGACCCTCGAAAAGACTGTACCCATTTCCGACGCCTAGAGCCCCGGAACCCCCCCAACCCCCGCGGACCAAAGGCGGTAGCCCACCGGCCGCGGCGACTATTTCGTCTGTTGCACATTTGGTATTCAGCCATTTTAGGGCAGGCCTCTGACCGTAGCCTCCCACTGGGCACACTAGGCCCCTCAAAATGACTGTACCCATTTCCGACACCCAGCGCCGCCGAACCCCCTTTCCCAACCCCCGCGGACCAAAGGCTATAGCTCACCGGCCTCAGCGCCTATTTCGCGCGCTGCGCCGCTGGGCATGTGTTGTCATTTTAGGGCAGGCCTCTGACCGTAGTCTCCCACTGGGCACACAAGGACCCTCGAAATGACTGTACATATTTCTGACGCCCGGGCCCCCAAACCCCTCTCCCCAACCCACGTGGACCAAGGGATATGGCCCACAGGCTTCGGAGACTATTTCGCGCATTGTGCCGCTGGGCATTTCTTACCATTTTAGGGCAGGCCTGTGTCCGTAGCCTCCCACTGTGCACATGAGGCCCCTCGAAAAGACTGGACCCATTTCCGACGTACAGAGCCGCCGAACCCCCCTCCCCAACCCCCGCAGACCAAAGGCTATAGCCCACCGGCGTTGGCGACAATTTCTCGCGCTTCGCCACTGGGCATTTCTTGCCATTTGAGCGTAGGCTTCTGACTGTACCCATTTCCGACTCCCAGAGCCCCCGAACCCCAACTCCCCAACCCCCGCGGACCAAAGGCTATAGTCCACCGGCCTCGGCGACTATTTGGCGCGCTGCATCCCTGGGCATTTCTTCCCCTTTTAGGGCAGGCCTCTGACCGTAGCCTCCTCTTGGTCACGAGGCCCTCGAAAAAACTGGACCCATTTCCGGCGCCGAGCCTGAACCCCCACCCACCCCGCGGACCAAGGCTATAGCCCGCCGGGCTCGTAGACTATTTTGCGAGCAGCGCCGCTGGGCATTCTTGCCATTTAGGGTGAGCCTCTGGCGTAGCCTCGCCTGGGCAGGAACCCTCGAAAGACTGTACCCATTTCCGGCCCAGGCCCCGAACCCCCTTCCCCAACCCCTGCGGACCAAAGGCTATAGCCCACCGGGCTCGTAGACTATTTTGCGCGCTGCGCCGTTGGGCATTTCTTGCCATTTTAGGGCAGGCCTCTGACCGTAGCCTCTCACTGGGCACACGAGGCACCTCAAAAATACTAGACCCATTTCCGATGCCCAGAGTGCCCCCACCCCCCCCCCCACCCCAGCGTGCAGGCCTATAAGCGCGCGCGGCACAGGAGAGTATTTCCAGCTGCGCGCGGCATTTCTTGCCTTTTTATGGCAGCCCTCTGACCGTAGGCTCCCACTGATCACACGAGGCCCCTCAAAAAGACCGGACCCATTTCCGATGCCCAGAGTGCCCGAACCCCCTCCCCAACCCCTGCGTGCCAAAGGCTGTAGCCCACCGGCCTTGGCGACTATTTCCCGCGCTGCGCCGCTGGGCATTTCTTGCCATCTTATCACAGGCTTCTGAACGTAGCCTCCCACTGGGCACACGAGAACCCTCGAAAAGACTGTACCCATTTCCGATGACCAGAGCCCCCGAAACCCCCTCCCCAACCCCCGCGGACCAAAGGCTATAGCCCACCGGCCTCGGTGACTATTTCACGCGCTGCGCCGCTGGACATTTCTTGCCATTTTAGGGCAGGCCTCTGACCGTACCCTCCCACTGGGCACACGAGGCCCCTTGAAAAGACTGTACCCATTTCCGATGCCCAGAGCCCCCGAACCCCCCCCACCCCTCCCGGCCCGCGGACCAAAGGCTATAGCCCACCGGCCTCGGGAACTATTTCACGGGGTGCGCCCGCTGGGCATTTCTTGCCATTTGGCGTAAACTTCTGGCTGCCATTTCCGACTCCCAGGCCCCGAACTGACTCCCAACCCCCGCGGACCAAAGGCTATAGTCCACCGGCCTCGGCGACTATTTGGCGCGCTGCATCGCTAGGCATTTCTTCCCCAAGGCGGGCCTCGACCGTAGCCTCCCTCTTGGTCACGAGGCCCCTCGAAAACTGGACCCATTTCCGCGCCCGAGCCCTGAACCCCCTCCCCAAACTCCGCGGACCAAAGGCTATAGCCCACCGGCCTGGGCGACTATTTCCCAGCGCTGCGCGCTGGGCATTTCTTGCCATTTAGAACAGGCCTCGGCCCGTAGCCTCCCCAGGCACCACGAGGACCGTGGAAAAGACTGTACCCATTTCCCACGATAAGAGCCCCCGAAGCCCCCTCCCCAACCCCCGCGGACCAAAGGCAATAACCCACCGGCCTTGGCGACTATTTCACACGCTGCGCCGCTGGACATTTCTTGCCATTTTAGGGCAGGCTTCTGACCGTAGCCTCCCACCGGGCACACGAGGACCCTCGAAAAGACTGTACCGATTTTCAATGACCAGAGCCCCCGAACCCCCTCCCCAACCCCCGCGGACCAAAGGCTATAGCCCACCGGCCTTGGCGACTATTTCACGCGCTGCGCAGCTGGGCATTTCATGCCATTTTTGGGCAGCCTTCTGACCGTAGCCTCCCACTGGACACACGAGGACCCTCGAACAGACTGTACCCATTTTTGATGACCAGAGCCCCCGAACCCCCCTCCCCAACTCCCGCGGACCAAAGGCTATAGCCCACCGGCCTCGGCGACTATTTCACGCGCTGCGCCGCTGGGCATTTCTTTCCATTTTAGGGCAGGCATCTGACCCTAGCCTCCCAGGCACCACGAGGACCGTCGAAAAGAGTGTACCCTTTTCCCACGATCGAGCCCAGAATCCCCACCCCCGCGGACCAAAGGCTATAGCCCACGGGCCTCGGCGACTATTTCACACGATGCGCCGCGCGACATTTCTTGCCATTTTAGGGCAGGCTTCTGACCGTAGCCTCCCACTGGGCACACGAGGGCCCTCGAAAAGACTGTACCGATTTTTGATCACGAGCCTGAACCCCCTCCCGGCCCCAGCGGACAAAAGGCTATAGCCCACCGGCCTCGGCGACTATTTCACGCGCTGCGCCGCTGGGCATTTCTTGCCATTTTAGAACAGGCCTCTGACCGTAGCCTCCCACTGGGCACACGAGGACCGTGGAAAAGACTGTACCCATTTCCCACGATAAGAGCCCCCGAAGCCCCCTCCCCAACCCCCGCGGACCAAAGGCAATAACCCACCGGCCTCGGCGACTATTTCACACGCTGCGCCGCTGGACATTTCTTGCCATTTTAGGGCAGGCTTCTGACCGTAGCCTCCCACCGGGCACACGAGGACCCTCGAAAAGACTGTACCGATTTTCAATGACCAGAGCCCCCGAACCCCCCTCCCCAACCCCCGCGGACCAAAGGCTATAGCCCACCGGCCTCGGCGACTATTTCACGCGCTGCGCCGCTGGGCATTTCATGCCATTTTTGGGCAGCCTTCTGACCGTAGCCTCCCACTGGACACACGAGGACCCTCGAACAGACTGTACCCATTTTCGATGACCAGAGCCCCCGAACCCCCCTCCCCAACTCCCGCGGACCAAAGGCTATAGCCCACCGGCCTCGGCGACTATTTCACGCGCTGCGCCGCTGGGCATTTCTTTCCATTTAAGGGCAGGCCTCTGACCGTAGCCTCCCACTGGGCACACGAGGACCGTCGAAAAGAGTGTACCCTTTTCCCACGATCAGAGCCCCCGAATCCCTCCCCAACCCCCGCGGACCAAAGGCAATAACCCACCGGCCTCGGCGACTATTTCCTGCAGCTGCGCCGCATTCTTGCCTTTTAGGGCAGGCTTCTGACCGTAGCCTCCCTCTGGGCACACGAGGACCCTCGAAAACACTGTACCGATTTCCGATGACCAAAGCCCCCGAACCCCCCTCCCCAACCCCCGCGGACCAAAGGCTATAGCCCACCGGCCTCGGCGACTATTTCGCGCGCTGCATCGCTGGGCATTTCATGCCATTTTGGGCAGCCTTCTGACCGTAGCCTCCACTTTGGACACTCGAGGACCCTCGAACAGGCATACCATTTTGATGACGAGCCCCGAACCCCCTCCCGACTCCCGCGGACCAAAGGCTATAGCCCACCGGCCTCGGCGACTATTTCACGCGCTGCGCCGCTGGGCATTTCTTTCCATTTAAGGGCAGGCCTCTGACCGTAGCCTCCCACTGGGCACACGAGGACCGTCGAAAAGAGTGTACCCTTTTCCCACGATCAGAGCCCCCGAATCCCTCCCCAACCCCCGCGGACCAAAGGCTATAGCCCACGGGCCTCGGCGACTATTTCACGCGATGCGCCGCGCGACATTTCTTGCCATTTTAGGGCAGGCTTCTGACCGTAGCCTCCCACTGGGCACACGAGGGCCCTCGAAAAGACTGTACCGATTTTTGATTACCAGAGCCCCTGAACCCCCCTCCCCAACCCCCGCGGACCAAAGGCTATAGCCCACCGGCCTCGGCGACTATTTCCTTTGCGCACTGGGCATTCATGCCATTTTAGAGCGAGCCTCGACGTAGCCTCCCACTGGGCACACGAGGACCGTCGAAAAGATTGTACCCATTTCCCACGATCAGAGCCTCCGAACCCCCCTCCCCAACCCCCGCGGACCAAAGGCTATAGCCCACCGGCCTCGGTGACTATTTCACGCGGTGCGCCGCTGGGCATTTCTTGCCATTTTAGGGCAGGCTTCTGACCGTAGCCTCCCACCGGGCAACTGCAGGGCCTTCGAAAAGACTGTACCGATTTTCAATGACCAGAGCCCCCGAACCCCCCTCCCCAACGCCCGCGGACCAAAGGCTATAGCCCACCGGCCTCGGCGACTATTTCACGCGCTGCGCCGCTGGGCATTTCTTGCCATTTTTGGGTAGCCTTCTGACCGCAGCCTCCCACTGGACACACGAGGACCCTCGAACAGACTGTACCCATTTTCGATGACCAGAGCCCCCGAACCACCCTCCCCAACTCCCGCGGACCAAAGGCTATAACCCACCGGCCTCGGCGACTATTTTACGCGCTGCGCCGCTGGGCATTTCTTGCCATTTTAGGGCAGGCCTCTGACCGTAGCCTCCAGGCACCGAGGACCGTCGAAAAGACTGTCCCCATCTCCCCCGATCAGAGCCCCCGAACCCCCCACCCAACCCCCCCCGACCAAAAGGCTAGCCCACTACCTCGGTGACTATTTTTTGCAGCGCTTCGCCGCTGTGCATTTCTCGCCATTTTCGGGCAGGCTTCGGACCGTAGCCCCCCACTGGGCACACGAGGCCCTCGAAAGACTGTATGCCGATTTCGATGACCAGATCCCCAGCCCCTCCCGGCCCCAGCGGACCAAAGGCTATAGCCCACCGGCCTCGGCGACTATTTCACGCGCTGCGCCGCTGGGCATTTCTTGCCTTTTAAGGGCAGGCCTCTGACCGTAGCCTCCCACTGGGCACACGAGGACCGTCGAAAAGACTGTACCCATTTCCCAAGATCAGAGCCCCGAATCCCCTCCCCAACCCCCGCGGACCAAAGGTTATAGCCCACCGGCCTCGGCGACTATTTCACGCGCTTCGCCGTTGGGTATTTCTTGCCATTTTATGGCAGGCTTCTGACCGTAGCCCCCCACTGGGCACACGAGGACCCTCGTAAAGACTGTACCGATTTTCGATGACCAGAGCCCCGAACCCCCCGCCCCAACCCCCGCGGACCAAAGGCTATAGCCCGCCGGCCTCGGCTACTATTTCACGCGCTGCGCCGCTGGGCATTTCTTGCCATTTTAAGGCAGGCTTCTGACCGTAGCCTCCCACTGGGCACACGAGCACCCTCGAAAAGACGGTACCCATTTCCGACGACCAGAGCCCCCGAAACCCCCTCCCCAACCCCCGCAGACCAAAGGCTATAGCCCACCGGCCTCAGTGACTATTTCCCGCGCTGCGCCCTGGGCATTTCTTGCCATTTTAGGGCAGGCTTCTGACCGTAGCCTCCCACCGGGCACACGAGGGCCCTCGAAAAGACTGTACCGATTTTCGATGACCAGAGCCCCCGAACCCCCCTCCCCAACCCCCGCGGACCAAAGGCTATAGCCCACCGGCCTCGGCGACTATTTCACGCGCTGCGCCGCTGGGCATTTCTTGCCATTTTTGGGTAGCCTTCTGACCGCAGCCTCCCACTGGACACACGAGGACCCTCGAACAGACTGTACCCATTTTCGATGACCAGAGCCCCCGAACCACCCACCCCAACTCCCGCGTACCAAAGGCTATAACCCACCGGCCTCGGCGACTATTTTACGCGCTGCGCCGCTGGGCATTTCTTGCCATTTTAGGGCAGGCCTCTGACCGTAGCCTCCCACTGGGCACACGAGGACCGTCGAAAAGACTGTACCCATTTCCCACGATCAGAGCCTCCGAACCCCCCTCCCCAACCCCCGCGGACCAAAGGCTATAGCCCACCGGCCTCGGTGACTATTTCACGCGCTGCGCCGCTGGGCATTTCTTGCCATTTTAGGGCAGGCTTCTGACCGTAGCCTCCCACCGGGCACACGAGGGCCCTCGAAAAGACTGTACCGATTTTCGATGACCAGAGCCCCCCCACCCCCCCCCCCCACCCCCCCCGGCCAAAGGCTATAGCCCACCGGCCTCGGCGACTATTTCACGCGCTGCGCCGCTGGGCATTTCTTGCCTTTTAAGGGCAGGCCTCTGACCGTAGCCTCCCACTGGGCACACGAGGACCGTCGAAAAGACTGTACCCATTTCCCAAGATCAGAGCCCCGAATCCCCTCCCCAACCCCCGCGGACCAAAGGTTATAGCCCACCGGCCTCGGCGACTATTTCACGCGCTTCGCCGTTGGGTATTTCTTGCCATTTTATGGCAGGCTTCTGACCGTAGCCCCCCACTGGGCACACGAGGACCCTCGTAAAGACTGTACCGATTTTCGATGACCAGAGCCCCGAAACCCCGCTGACCCCGCGGACCAAAGGCTATAGCCCGCCGGCCTCGGCTACTATTTCACGCGCTGCGCCGCTGGGCATTTCTTGCCATTTTAAGGCAGGCTTCTGACCGTAGCCTCCCACTGGGCACACGAGCACCCTCGAAAAGACGGTACCCATTTCCGACGACCAGAGCCCCCGAAACCCCCTCCCCAACCCCCGCAGACCAAAGGCTATAGCCCACAGGCCTCAGTGACTATTTCCCGCGCTGCGGCGCTGGGCATTTCCTTCCATTTTAGGGCAGGCTTCTGACCGTAGCCTCCCACCGGGCAGACGAGGGCCCTCGAAAAGACTGTACCGATTTTCGATGACCAGAGCCCCCGAACCCCCCTCCCCAACCCCCGCGGACCAAAGGCTATAGCCCACCGGCCTCGACGACAATGTCCTATTTCTTGCCATTTTATGGCGGGCTTCTGACCGTAGCCCCCGGGCTGCGAGGACCCTCGAAAAAGCTGTACCCATTTCAGGCGCCCGAGGCCCGAACTTCCCTCCCCCCCCGGACCACCGGCTATCGCCCACCGGCTTCGGTGACTATTTCCAGCTGCGCGCTGGGCATTTCTTGCCATTTTATGGCGGGCTTGACCGTAGCCTCCCCTTTGGGCACACGAGCACCCTCGAAAAGACGGTACCCATTTCCGGCGGGAACCCCGAAACCCCTCCCAACCCCAGCGGACCAAGGCTGTGCCCACCGGCCTCGTGACTATTTCCCGGCTGCGCGCTGGGCATTTCTTGCCATTTTGAGGCGGGCCTCTGACCGTAGCCTCCCCACCCAGGCACCGAGGACCGTCGAAAAGGCTGTACCCATTTCCCACGATCGAGCCTCGAACCCCCTCCCCGGCCCCGCGGACCAAAGGCTATAGCCTACCGGCCTCGGTGACTATTTCACGCGCTGCGCCGCTGGGCATTTCTTGCCATTTTAGGGCAGGCTTCTGACCGTAGCCTCCCACCGGGCACACGAGGTCCCTCGAAAAGACTGTACCGATTTACGATGACCAGAGCCCCCGAACCCCCCTCCCCAACCCCCGCGGACCAAAGGCTATAGCCCACCGGCCTCGGCGACTATTTCACGCGCTTCGCCGTTGGGTATTTCTTCCCATTTTATGGCGGGGCTTGTGATAGCCTCCACTTTGGGCACGAGGACCCTCAAAAAGGCATGTACCCATTTCCGATGACGAGCCCCGAAACCCCTCCCCGACCCCGCGGACCAAAGGCTATAGCCCACGGCCGGTGACTATTTCCAGCGCTGCGCGCTGGGTATTTCGTGCCATTTTAGGGCAGGCTTCTGACCGTAGCCTCCCACAGGGCACACGAGGACTCTCGAAAAGACTGTACCCATTTGCGATGACCAGAGCCCCCGAAACCCCCTCCCCAACCCCCGCGGACCAAAGGCTATAGCCCGCCGGCCTCGGCCACTATTTCACGCGCTGCGCCGCTGGGCATTTCTTGCCATTTTAGGGCAGGGTGGTATGTAACCTCCCAGGCACACGAGGACCCTCGAAAAGGCTGTACCCATTTCCGGCGCCCAGGCCCCGAAACCCCTCCCGGCCCAGCGGAGCAAGACTATAGCCCACCGGCCTCGGCGACTATTTCCAGCTGCGCCGCTGGACATTCTGGCCATTTAGGGCGGGCTTGACCGTGCCACTCCCCAGGCGCGAGGACCCTCGTAAAGACTGTACCCATTTCCGGCGGCCGAGCCCCAAAACCCCTCCCCAACCCCGCGGACCAAAGGCTATAGCCCACGGCCTCGGATGACTATTTCAGCGCTGCGCGCTGGGCATTTCTTGCCGTTTTAGGGCGAGATTCTAACGTAGCCTCACTGGGCACCACGAGGACCCTCGAAAAGACTGTATTCATTTCCGGCGGGCCCCGAACTTCCCTCCCCAACCCCCGCGGACCAAAGGCTATAGCCCACCGGCCTCGGCGACCGTTTCACGCGCTGCGCCGCTGGGCATTTCTTGCCATTTTAGGGCAGGCCTCTGATCGTGGCCTCCCACTGGGCACATGAGGACCCTCGAAAAGACTGTACCCATTTCCGACGACCAGATCCCCCTAAACCCTCCCCCCAACCCCCGCGGACCAAAGGCTATAGCCCACCGGCCTCGCTGACTATTTCACGCGTTGCGCCGCTGGGTATTTCTTGCCATTTTAGGGCAGGCTTCGTGATAGCCTCCCCGGGCACCACGAGGACCCTCGAAAAGACTGTACCATTTCCGATGACGAGCCCCGAAACCCCCTCCCGACCCCAGCGGACCAAGGCTATAGCCCACGGCCTCGGTGACTATTTCCCGCGCTGCGCCGCTGGGCATTTCTTGCCATCTTATCACAGGCTTCTGAACGTAGCCTCCCACTGGGCACACGAGAACCCTCGAAAAGACTGTACCCATTTCTGATGACCAGAGCCCCCGAAACCCCCTCCCAACCCCCGCGGACCAAAGGCTATAGCCCACCGGCCTCGGTGACTATTTCACGCGCTGCGCCGCTGGACATTTCTTGCCATTTTAGGGCAGGCTTCTGACCGTACCCTCCCACTGGGCACACGAGCATCCTCGTAAAGACTGTGCCATTTCCGAGACGAGCCCCGAAACCCCCTCCCCAACCCCCGCGGACCAAAGGCCCACCGGCCTCGGCGACTATTTCACGCGCTGCGCCGCTGGGCATTTCTTGCCATTTTAGGGCAGGCTTCTGACCGTAGCCTCCCAATGGGCACACAAGGACCCTCGAAAAGACTGTACCCATTTCCGACACTCAGAGCCCCCGAACGCCCCGCCCCCACCCCCCCGGACCAAAGGCTATAGCCCACCGGCCTCGGAGACTATTTCACGCGCTGCGCCGCTGGACATTTCTTGCCATTTTAGGGCAGGCTTCTGACCGTACCCTCCCACTGGGCACACGAGGACCTTCGTAAAGACTGTACCCATTTCCGACGACCAGAACCCCCGAAACCCCCTCCCCAACCCCCGCGGACCAAAGGCTATAGCCCACCGGCCTCGGCGACTATTTCACGCGCTGCGCCGCTGGGCATGTCTTGCCATTTTAGCGCAGGGTGGTGACTGTAGCCTCCCACTGGGCACACGAGGACCCTCGAAAAGACTGTACCCATTTCCGACGCTTGAGCCCGAAACCTCCCCGGCCCCGGGCAGGGCTATAGCCCACCGGCCTCGGCGACTATTTCAGCTGCGCGCTGGACATTCTGGCCATTTAGGGCGGGGCTTCTGGCCGTACCCTCCCCAGGCACGCGAGGACCCTCGTAAGACTGTACCCATTTCCGGCGACGAGCCCCCAAACCCCTCCCGGCCCCGCGGACCAAAGGCTATAGCCCACCGGCCTCAGTGACTATTTCACGCGCTGCGCCGCTGGGCATTTCTTGCCATTTTAGGGCAGGATTCTAACCGTAGCCTCCCACTGGGCACACGAGGACCCTCGAAAAGACTGTATTCATTTCCGACGCCCAGAGCCCCAGAACTTCCCTCCCCAACCCCCGCGGACCAAAGGCTATAGCCCACCGGCCTCGGCGACCGTTTCACGCGCTGCGCCGCTGGGCATTTCTTGCCATTTTAGGGCAGGCCTCTGATCGTGGCCTCCCACTGGGCACACGAGCACCCTCGAAAAGACGGTACCCATTTCCGATGACCAGAGCCCCCAAAACCCCCTCCCCAACCCCCGCAGACCAAAGGCTATAGCCCACCGGCCTCAGTGACTATTTCCCGCGCTGCGGCGCTGGGCATTTCTTGCTATTTTAGGGCAGGCTTCTGACCGTAGCCTCCCACCGGGCAGACGAGGGCCCTCGAAAAGACTGTGCCGATTTTCGATGACCAGAGCCCCCGAACCCCCCTCCCCAACCGCCGCGGACCAAAGGCTATAGCCCACCGGCCTCGGCGACAATTTCACGCGCTTCGCCGTTGGGTATTTCTTGCCATTTTATGGCAGGCTTCTGACCGTAGCCCCCCACTGGGCACACGAGGACCCTCGAAAAGACTGTACCCATTTCAGACGCCCAGAGCCCCAGAACTTCCCTCCCCAACCCCCGCGGACCAAAGGCTATAGCCCACGGGCCTCGGTGACTATTTCACGCGCTGCGCCGCTGGGCATTTCTTGCCATTTTATGGCAGGCTTCTGACCGTAGCCTCCAGGCACGAGCACCCTCGAAAAGACGGTACCCATTTGACCGGAACCCCGAAACCCCCTCCCCAACCCCCGCGGACCAAAGGCTATTGCCCACGGCCTCGTGACTATTTCCCGCTGCGCGCTGGGCATTTCTTGCCCTTTTATGGCATGACTCTGCCCGTAGCCTCCCACTGGGCACACGAGGACCGTCGAAAAGACTGTACCCATTTCCCACGATCAGAGCCTCCGAACCCCCCTCCCCAACCCCCGCGGACCAAAGGCTATAGCCCACCGGCCTCGGTGACTATTTCACGCGCTGCGCCGCTGGGCATTTCTTGCCATTTTATGGCAGGCTTCTGACCGTAGCCTCCCACTGGGCACACGAGGGCCCTCGTAAGACTGTGCCGATTTTTCGATGACGAGCCCCGAACCCCCTCCCAGCCCGCGGACCAAAGGCTATTGCCCACCGGCCTCGGCGACTATTTCACGCGCTTCGCCGTTGGGTATTTCTTGCCATTTTATGGCAGGCTTACGATAGCCTCCCCAGGCTGCGAGGACCCTCAAAAGGCATGCCATTTCCGATGACGAGCCCCGAAACCCCTCCCACCCCAGCGGACCAAAGGCTATAGCCCACGGCCGGTGACTATTTCCCAGCTGCGCGCTGGGCATTTCTTGCCATTTTAGGGCGGGCTTCTGACCGTAGCGTCCCAGCGGGCACCGAGGACCCTCGAAAAGACTGTACCCATTTCCGATGACGGGCCCCGAAACCCCTCCCGACCCCAGCGGACCAAAGGCTATAGCCCGCCGGCCTCGGCGACTATTTCCGCGCTGCGCGCTGGGCATGTCTTGCCATTTTAGCGCGGTGGTGGTGTAACCTCCACCGGGCTACGAGGACCCTCGAAAAGACTGTACCCATTTCCGGCGCGAGCCCCGAAACCCCCTCCCAACCCCGCGGGCAAGGCTATAGCCCACCGGCCTCGGCGACTATTTCCGCTGCGCGCTGGACATTCTGGCCATTTTAGGGCGAGGCTTCTGGCCGTACCCTCCCTTTGAGCGCGAGACCCTCGTAAAGACTGTACCCATTTCCGGCGACGAGCCCCAAAACCCCCTCCCCAACCCCCGCGGACCAAAGGCTATAGCCCACCGGCCTCAGTGACTATTTCACGCGCTGCGCCGCTGGGCATTTCTTGCCATTTTAGGGCAGGATTCTAACCGTAGCCTCCCACTGGGCACACGAGGACCCTCGAAAAGACTGTATTCATTTCCGACGCCCAGAGCCCCAGAACTTCCCTCCCCAACCCCCGCGGACCAAAGGCTATAGCCCACCGGCCTCGGCGACCGTTTCACGCGCTGCGCCGCTGGGCATTTCTTGCCATTTTAGGGCAGGCCTCTGATCGTAGCCTCCCACTGGGCACAGGAGGACCCTCGAAAAGACTGTACCCATTTCCGACGACCAGATCCCCCTAAACCCTCCCCCCAACCCCCGCGGACCAAAGGCTATAGCCCACCGGCCTCGCTGACTATTTCACGCGTTGCGCCGCTGGGTATTTCTTCCCATTTTAGGCGGGCTTCGGTGATGCCTCGGCTGGGCACGAGGACCCTCGAAAAGACTGCCATTTCCGATGACGAGCCCGAAACCCCTCCCGGCCCAGCGGACCAGGCTATAGCCCACGGCCTCGGTGACTATTTCCCACGCTGCGCCGCTGGGCATTTCGTGCCCTGTTATCACAGGCTTCTGAGCTGAGCCTCCCACTGGGCACACGAGAACCCTCGAAAAGACTGTACCCATTTCCGATGACGAGCCCCGAAACCCCTCCCGGCCCCAGCGGACCAAAGGCTATAGCCCACCGGCCTCGGTGACTATTTCACGCGCTGCGCCGCTGGACATTTCTTGCCATTTTAGGGCAGGCTTCTGACCGTACCCTCCCACTGGGCACACGAGCATCCTCGTAAAGACTGTACCCATTTCCGACGACCAGAGCCCCCGAAACCCCCTCCCCAACCCCCGCGGACCAAAGGCCCACCGGCCTCGGCGACTATTTCACGCGCTGCGCCGCTGGGCATTTCTTGCCATTTTAGGGCAGGCTTCTGACCGTAGCCTCCCAATGGGCACACAAGGAACCTCGAAAAGACTGTACCCATTTCCGACACTCAGAGCCCCCGAACGCCCCTCCCCAACCCCCGCGGACCAAAGGCTATAGCCCACCGGCCTCGGAGACTATTTCACGCGCTGCGCCGCTGGACATTTCTTGCCATTTTAGGGCAGGCTTCTGACCGTACCCTCCCACTGGGCACACGAGGACCCTCGTAAAGACTGTACCCATTTCCGACGACCAGAACCCCCGAAACCCCCTCCCCAACCCCCGCGGACCAAAGGCTATAGCCCACCGGCCTCGGAGACTATTTCACGCGCTGCGCGCTGGGCATGTCTTGCCATTTTAGCGCGGGGTGGTGGCGTAGCCTCCACCCAGGCACACGAGACCCTCGAAAAGCATGCCATTTCCGGCGCCAGGCCCGAAACCCCTCCCGGCCCCAGCGGACGGCTATAGCCCACGGCCTCGGCGGCTATTTCACCTGCGCGCTGGACATTTCTTGGCCATTTTAGGGCGGGCTTGACCGTACCCTCACTGAGCACGCGAGACCCTCGTAAAGCGTACCCATTTCCGACGAGCCCCAAAACCCCTCCCCGGCCCCAGCGGACCAAGGCTATAGCCCACCGGCCTCGGCGACGTTTCACGCTGCGCTGGGCATTTCTTGCCATTTAGGGCGGGCCTCGATCGTGGCCTCCCAGGCAGGAGGACCCTCGAAAAGGCTGTACCCATTTCCGGCGACCAGATCCCTAAACCCTCCCCCAGCCCCGCGGACCAAAGGCTATAGCCCACGGCCTCGCGGCTATTTCACGCGTTGCGCGCTGGGTATTTCTTGCCATTTAGGGCAGCCTTGACGGATAGCCTCCTTTGGGCACACGAGGACCCTCGAAAAGACTGTACCCATTTCCGATGACCAGAGCCCACGAAACCCCCTCCCCAACCCCCGCGGACCAAAGGCTATAGCCCACCGGCCTCGGTGACTATTTCCCGCGCTGCGCCGCTGGGCATTTCTTGCCATCTTATCACAGGCTTCTGAACGTAGCCTCCCACTGGGCACACGAGAACCCTCGAAAAGACTGTACCCATTTCCGATGACCAGAGCCCCCGAAACCCCCTCCCCAACCCCCGCGGACCAAAGGCTATAGCCCACCGGCCTCGGTGACTATTTCACGCGCTGCGCCGCTGGACATTTCTTGCCATTTTAGGGCAGGCTTCTGACCGTACCCTCCCACTGGGCACACGAGCATCCTCGTAAAGACTGTACCCATTTCCGACGACCAGAGCCCCCGAAACCCCCTCCCCAACCCCCGCGGACCAAAGGCTATAGCCCACCGGCCTCGGCGACTATTTCACGCGCTGCGCCGCTGGGCATTTCTTGCCATTTTAGGGCAGGCTTCTGACCGTAGCCTCCCAATGGGCACACAAGGAACCTCGAAAAGACTGTACCCATTTCCGACACTCAGAGCCCCCGAACGCCCCTCCCCAACCCCCGCGGACCAAAGGCTATAGCCCACCGGCCTCGGAGACTATTTCACGCGCTTGCTGGACATTTCTTGCCATTTTAGGGGCGGGCTTGACCGTACCCTCCCACTGGGCACACGAGGACCCTCGTAAAGACTGTACCCATTTCCGACGACCAGAACCCCCGAAACCCCCTCCCCAACCCCCGCGGACCAAAGGCTATAGCCCACCGGCCTCAGTGACTATTTCCCCCGCTGCGCCGCTGGGCATTTCTTTCCATTTTAGGGCAGGCCTCTGACCGTAGCCTCCCACTGGGTACACGAGGACCCTCGTAAAGACTGTACCTATTTCCGACGCCCAGAGCCCCTGAACGGCCCTCCCCAACCCGCGCGGACCAAAGGCTATATCCCACCGGCCTCGGCGACTATTTCACGCGCTGCGCCGCTGGGCATTTCTTGCCATTTTAGGGCAGGCTTCTGACCGTAGCCTCCCAATGGGTACACGAGGACCCTCGAAAAGACTGTACCCATTTCCGACACTCAGAGCCCCCGAACGCCCCTCCCCAACCCCCGCGGACCAAGGGCTATAGCCCACCGGCCTCGGCGACTATTTCACGCGCTGCGCCGCTGCACATTTCTAGCCATTTTAGGGCAGGCTTCTGACCGTACCCTCCCACTGGGCACACGAGGACCCTCGTAAAAGGCATACCATTTCCGGCGACCAGAACCCGAAACCCCTCTGAGCCCCAGCGGACCCAAAGGCTATAGCCCACCGGCCTCAGTGACTATTTCCCGCATTGCGCCGCTGGGCATTTCTTTCCATTTAGGGCAGGCCTCGACCGTAGCCTCCCAGGTACGAGGGACCCTCGTAAATTGCGTACCTATTTCCGGCCCGAGCCTGAGCGGCCCTCCCGGCCAGCAGCGGACCGAGGCTATATCCCACCGGCCTCGGCGACTATTTCACCAGCTGCGCGCTGGGCATTTCTTGCCATTTTAGGGCGGGCTTGACCGTAGTAGCCTCCCAATGGGTACGAGGACCCTCGAAAAGACTGTGCCATTTCCGACACTCGAGCCCCGACGCCTCCCAACCCCAGCGGACCAGGCTGTAGCCCACCGGCCTCGGCGACTATTTCACGCAGCTGCGCGCTGCGCATTTCTAGCCATTTTAGGGCGGGCTTGACCGTACCCTCCCCAGGCTACGAGGACCCTCGTAAAGACTGTACCATTTCCAACCGAGCCCCGAAACCCCTCCCGGCCCCAGCGGACCAAGGCTATAGCCCACCGGCCTCGGTGACTATTTCCCCATTGCGCGTGGGCATTTCTTTCCATTTAGGGCGGGCCTCGACCGTAGCCTCCCAGCTGGTACCGAGGACCCTCGTAAAAGGCTGTACCTATTTCCGGCAGCGGAACCCACGAGCGGCCCTCCCAGCCCGCGGACCGGCGCTATATCCCACCGGCCTCGGCGACTATTTCACGCGCTGCGCCGATGGGCATTTCTTGCCATTTTAGGGCAGGCTTCTGACCGTAGCGTCCCAATGGGTACACGAGGACCCTCGAAAAGACTGTACCCATTTCCGACGCCCAGAGCCCCCGAAACCCCCTCCCCAACCCCCGCGGACCAAAGGCTATAGCCCACCGGCCTCGGCGACTATTTCCCGCGCTGCGCCGCTGGGCATTTTAGGGCAGGCCTCTGACCGTAGCCTCCCACTGGGTACACGAGGACCGTCGAAAAGACTGTACCTATTTCCGACGCCCAGAGCCCCCGAACGCCCCTCCCCAACCCGCGCGGACCAAAGGCTATAGGCCACCGGCCTCGGCGACTATTTCACGCGCTGCGCCGCTGGGCATGTCTTGCCATTTTAGGGCAGGCTTGTGACCGTAGCCTCCCACTGGGCACACGAGGACCCTCGAAAAGACTGTACCCATTTCCGACGCCCAGAGCCCCCGAACCCCCCTCCCCAACCCCCGCGGAGCAAAGACTATAGCCCACCGGCCTCGATGACTATTTCACGCGCTGCGCCGCTGGGCATTTCTTGCCATTTTTGGGAAGGCTTCTGACCGTAGCCTCCCACTGGGCACACGAGTACTCTCGAAAAGACTGTACCCATTTCCGACGACCAGAGCCCCCAAACCCCTCCGAACCCCGCGGACCAAGGCTATAGCCCACGGCCTCGATGACTACTTCCCTTCGCTCGCTGGGCATTTCTTTCCATTTAGGGCGAGCCTCTGTGTAGCCTCCTCCCAGGTACACGAGGACCCTCGAAAAGACTGTACATATTTCCGGCGAGCCCCGGCGCCTCCCGACAGCGCGGACCAAGGCTATAGCCCACCGGCCTCGGCGACTATTTCCGCTGCGCTCTTGGGCATATCTTGCCATTTAAAGGCGGGCTTGTGACCTTAGCCTCCCAGCTGGGCACGAGGACCCTCAAAAGACTGTACCCATTTGCGGCTCAGGCCCCGAACCCCCTCCCCGACCCCAGCGGGCAGGCTATAGCCCACCGACCTCGGCTACTTCCGTATGTGACCTTTCTGGACATTTCTAGCGCATTTTCTCTCACCGTGCCTCCAGGCACCGAGGACCCTCGTAAGGCTGTACCCATTTCCGTGACGAGCCCCGAAACCCCCCCCCAACCCCCCGCGGACCAAAGGCTATAGCCCAACGGCCTCGGTGACTATTTCCCTTTGCGCGCTGGACATTTCTTTCCATTTGGGCAGCCTCGTAGTAGCGTCCCAGGTACGAGGACCGTCGAAAAGACTGTACCTATTTCCGGCGAGCGACGCCCCTCCCAGCGGACCAAGGCTATAGCCCACCGGCCTTGGCGACTATTTCCGCCAGCGCTGGGCATGTCTTGCCATTTTGGGGCAGGCTTGTGGCCGTAGCCTTCAGGCGGGCACGAGGACCCTCGAAAGGCGTACCATTTCCGATGCAGGCCCCGAACCCCCCCCACGAGACCTAAGGCACGACCTCGTGACTATTTCACGCTGCGCGCTGGGCATTTCTTGCCATTTAGGACAGGCCTTGTGGTAGCCTCCCAGCTGGGCACACGAGGACCCTCGAAAAGGCATACCCATTTCCGGCCCGAGCCCCGAACCCCTCCCCGGCCCCAGCAAGACTATAGCCCACCGGCCTCGGCGACTATTTCACGCTGCTCGCTGGGCATTTCTTGCCATTTAAGGGCAGGCTTGTGACCGTAGCCTCCCAGGCACCACGAGGACCCTCGAAAACTATGCCCATTTCCGATGCCGGCCCTCCCACCCCAACGGAAAGACTATAGCCCACCGGCCTCGGCGACGCTGCGCGCTGGGCATTTCTTGCCATTTAAGGGCGGGCCTCGACCGTAAGCCTCCCACTGGGCACGGGGACCCTCGAAAGACTGTACCCATTTCCGATGCCCAGAGCCCCAGAACCTCATTCCCCAACCCCCGCGGACAAAAGGCTATAGCCCACCGGCCTCGGCGACGTTTCACCAGCGCTGCGCGCTGGGCATTTCTTGCAATTTGGGGCAGGCTTCTGACCGTAGCCTCGGCTGGGCACCGAGGACCCTCGAAAGACTGCCATTTCCGATGCCCAGGCCCATAAACCCTCCCCCAACCCCGGACCAAGGCTATAGCACACGGCCTCGGTGACTATTTCCACGCGGCTGCTCGCTGGGTATTTCTTGCAATTTTAGGGCGGGCTTCTAACCGTAGCCTCCAGCTGGGCACGAGGACCCTCGAAAAGGCATGTACCCATTTCCGATGCCCGAGCCCAGACTTCCCTCCCCAACCCAGCGGACCAGACTATAGCCCACCGGCCTCGGCGACTATTTCGCGCACTGCGCCGCTAGGCATTTCTTGCCATTTTAGCGCAGGCCTATGACCGTAACCTCCGACTCGGCGCACTAGGACCCTCGAAAAGACTGTACCCATTTCCGATGCCCAGGCCCCGAACCCTCCCCGGCCCAGCGGACCAAGGCTATAGCCCACCGGCCTCGGCGTATTTCCGCAGCGCGCTGGGCATTCTTGCCATTTGAGGGCGGGGCTTCTGGCCGTAGCCTCCCAGGCACCACGAGGACCCTCGAAAGACTGTACCCATTTCCGATGCGAGCCCCGGAACTTCCTCCCCAGACCCCGCGGACCGAGGCTATAGCCCACCGGCCTCGGCGACCGTTTCACGCTGCGCGCTGGGCATTTCTTGCCATTTAGGGCGGGCTTCTCGACCGTAGCCTCCCAGGCACGAGGACCCTCGAAATAACTGTACCCATTTCCGATGACGAGCCCGCCACCCTCCCCGGCCCCAGCGGACCAGGCTATAGCCCACGGCCTCGGTGACTATTTCCGCTGCGCGCTGGGTATTTCTTGCAATTTTAAGCGGGCTTCTAACGGTAGCCTCCCCTGGGCACACGAGGACCCTCAAAATGACTACACCATTTCCGACGACCAGCCCCGAAACCCCCTCCCAACCCCCGCGGACCAAAGGCTATTGCCCACCGGTCCTCAGTGACTATTTCCCGCGCTGGGCATTTCTTGCCATTTTAAGGCGGGCTTCGGCCGTAGCCTCCCAGGGCACACGAGGACCCTCGAAGACTGTACCATTTCCGGCGCCCAGGCCCCGAACTTTAACCCCTCCCAGCCCCAGCAGACCAAAGGCTATAGCGCCACCGGCCTCGGTGACTATTTCACCATTGCGCTGCGCGCTGGGCATTTCTTTCCATTTAAGGCAGGCTCGACCCGTAGCCTCAACAGGAACACCGAGGACCCTCGAAAGACTATACCCATTTCTGATGACGGAACCCCTAAACCCCTCCCCAGCCCCAGCGGACCCAAAGGCTATAGCGCACCGGCCTCGGTGACTATTTCCAGCCTGCTGCGGGTGTTTCTTTCCATTTAGGGCAGGCTTTTGGACGTAGCCTCCCAGCTGGGCACGAGGACCCTCGAAGACTGTACCCATTTCGGCGAGCCCCGACCCCTCCCAGCCCCGGACCAAAAGGCTATAGCCCACGGCCTTGGTGACTATTTCCAGCGCTGCTCAGCTGAGCATTTCTTGCCATTTTAAAGGGCTCTGACCGTAGCCTCCCCATGGTACGAGGACCCTCGAAAAGACTTTACCCATTTCGGCGCCCAGGCCCCGAACCCCCTCCCCGGCCCCCGGACCAAAGGCTATAGCCCACGGCCTGGCGTTTCACGCTGCTCGGCTGGCCATTTCTTACCATTTTAGGACAGGCCTTGTGACCGTAGCCTCCCCAGGCACCACGAGGACCCTCGAGGCTGTACCCATTTCCGAGTGCAGGCCCCGAACCCCCTCCCCAGCCCATCGGACCAAAGGCTATAGCCCACCGGCCTCGGCTACTATTTCACGCGCTGCGCCAATGGGCATGTCTTGCCATTTGAGGCAGGGCTTGTGACCGTAGCCTCCCCAGGCACGAGGACCCTCGAAAAGGCATGCCCATTTCCGATGCCCAGGCCCGAACTTCGGCCTCCCCGGCCCCGCGGACCAAAGGCTATAGCCCACCGGCCTCGGTGACTATTTCCGCGCTGCGCCCGCTGGGTATTTCTTGCCATTTTAGGGCAGGCCTCGCGTAGCCTCCCCTTTGAGCACCACGAGGACCCTCGAACTATACCCATTTCCGATGACGAGCCCGAGCCTCCCAGCCCCAGCGGACCAAGGCTATAGCCCACCGTCCTCGGTGACTATTTCCAACTGCGCGCTGGGCATTTCTTGCCATTTTAAGGCGGGGCTTCTGTAGTAAGCCTCCCACCCAGGCTACGAGGACCCTCAAAGGCATGCCCATTTCGGCGCCCAGGCCAGAAACCCCCTCCAACCCCGCGGACCAAAGGCTATAGCCCACCGGCCTCGGCGGCCGTTTCCTTGCGCGCGCTGAAGCATTTCTTGCATTTAAGGCGGGGCCTCGACCGTAGCACCTCCAACGGGGAACACGAGACCCTCGAAAAGACTCTACCATTTCGTGCGAGCCCCTAAACTTCCCCCCCAACCCGCGCGGCCCCAAGGCGATAGCCCCCCGGCCTCGGCGACCGTTTCACGTGCTTTGCGCGGCTGGGCATTTCTTGCCATTTGGGCGAGGCCTCGGCCGTAGCCTCCAACAGGAACGAGGGACCCTCGAAGACTCTACCCATTTTCCGATGACGAGCCCCTAAACCCCCTCCCCAACCCTCGCGGACCAAAGGCTATAGCCCACCGGCCTCGGCGACTATTTCACGTGCTGCGCCGTTGGGCATGTCTTGCCATTTAGGGCAGGCCTCGGTAGTAACTCCCAGGCACCGACGGACCCTCGAAAGACCAGTACCCATTTCCGATGACGGGCCCCACGAAACCCGCTCCCCAACCCAGCGGACCGAGGCTATAGCCCACCGGCCTCGGCGGCTATTTCACCTTGCTGCGCGCTGGGCATGTCTTGCCATTTAGGGGCGAACTTACGTAGTAGCCTCCCATTAGGCACTGCGAGGACCCTCGAAATCACTGTATCCATTCCGACGACCAGGCCCTGAAACCCCTCCCAGCCCCCGCGGACCAAAGGCTATAGCCCACGGCCTCGGTGACTATTTCACCTGCGCGCTGGGCATTTTTGTAATTTTAGGGCGGCTTGGCCGTAGCCTCCCACCCAGGCTACGAGGGACCCTCGAAAATACTGTCCATTTCCGGCGAACCCGAGCCCTAACCACCTCCCAACCCCCGGACCGAG